>LPNX010971676.1:605594-701651 GCA_001517045.1 Pseudotsuga menziesii | reverse complement strand
CTTTTAGAGACCGCGCTTTGACCTGGTTCATGAAGTTTTCCAGTACTCAGAACCATGTCTTGGCTGATATAAAAGCAGCAATGATAAAGGAATTTAAGAAGCTTAAATCAGAGTCGCAGTGTATCACTGAATTAAAGGAAATTCAGCAGAGGCGAGGAGAATCAGTGTGGGACTTTGATCAGAAGTTCAAAGCTCTGCTAGATCAATTCAGTTTCACTATTGGACCAGCGCAGCATAAGGAATGGTTCATCGCAGCTTTGTTACCGCACATCTGGACTCCACTCATGCAACAGAAGGTTGCGGATCAGCAGGAGGCTTTGGAAATCGCTATGAAGCTTGAAACAGCCCATGTCAAAGATAATTCTGGTATCGCTCAAATACAAGCGCAGTTGGCAGCGATGGCTCTGGAGCTTCGCGATATGAAAAAAGGGAAAGCTAGTCACGAAGAGGTTTGGTGTACACGATGTCGGACAGAGGGTCACGACAAGGAACAGTGTCCTGTGGTAAGAAATTACCTGAATTCTGGTGCACCAAACCCGTTCAACCCTAGTGTTCTATATTGTGAGATTTGTAGGACAACTGGCCAGCATCGACCTGAAGACTGCTATCTCCTGCAGAGGTATGTGCAAGTCCCTAAGAACCCTTATTGCAAGTTCTGTAAGTCAGTGGGACACAACAAAGATGAGTGTCGCAGCTTTGACCTTATGAGAGAACGAACTTATGATGCTTATCGGGTACAAAACGATGGACAAGGCAATGATGGATATGGTTACCGTGATAGTACATCAGGTCGCGGAACTTTTGGCGGTCGTGGTCGTGGTGGTATGGCTGGCAGAGGATGAGGCCAGGTTGTGTGCTATAACTGTAACCAGGCAGGACATCTAGCTAGAGACTGTCGGAACCCAACTACGACATGTCGATATTGCAGAGCTGTTGACCATGTGATTGAGCAATGCCCGCAGCTGATAGCCAAGATTCAAGAAATAAATAGTGCCCCTACTCAGAATATTCAGCTGATTGCTGTGGAGCAACGACCTGTCCCAGCCATCAATGTTGTTACCAGGAGTGGAGCTACGACGGAAGTGCAGAACAAGGAGAAACAACCTGTCGAGGCTTTGGTCCGTAAGGCCCCAGAAAAAATCCCAGCATTTGATGTCGAAAGAGAAAAATAGACATTTATGGAAGCCAAGAGAGACTTTGCTGACCCCAACACATCAGTAGCACCTGCGCAACAACCTCAGCAGCAGTTGCAGCCGCAAGAAGCTTTGACGGATAAAGTAAGTACACTGTCCTCCTTTTTACAAAGTTGTATGAAGCTCTTAAGAAATCAGAATGCTTTAAATGAGTTTCAGAAAGTTATTGCTTCTTGCGAACCTCAGCGAAGTTCTGGTAAGGAAAAAACTGTTCATAGAGTCAGAAGAACTGGTAGGGAAATGAGATTGAATGCTCAGATAGGAGAGTATGACATGACTGATGTCATCTTGCACCTAGGATCAGAAGTAAATGTCTTAACTAAGCAGACATGGGAACAAATGCAAAAACCTACTCTGGAATGGTCCCCTATACAGTTGAGATTAGCCAATCAGCAGAAGATTGTGCCCCTAGGAAGACTCCTTGGTGTATCAGTAGATATTGATGGAGTCAGTACCCTAGCAGACTTTGAGGTAATTGAAATAATTGATGACAGCAACCCCTATCCAGCACTGCTAGGCATTGAATGGGCAATAGATAATGATGCAGTAATCAACCTGAAGAAGAGGCAGATGACTTTCGAAGGGAAAGGACTGAGAGTCGTAGTACCATTGGATCCTTCTCAAGGAGAGAGGTACATCGAGCCAGTAAGAGATGAAGACCAGGATGTTTTGGACCATATCTACAATATCACAGCGAAAGAAGAAGATTATGTTGATCCTACTGCCGAAGGTATTATGGATTGGTAGTGTGATAGCTCCTGCATGACGGATTCAAATGACGGCCTAGAGAATTGGCAGAATAGACTGTATGAGCTACATGGACATCGATGTGCAAGAATTACCAAGTCTCTCATATGGCTTAGTTCACAGACAAGAACCTTACCTGTTTTTGATGGTTCGACAGACCCAGAAGAGTTTATTGTGCAATTCTCAGAGCAGGTACCAGACTCACAGAAAATGGAGACTCTAGATTCAACATTCAGAGCCACAACAGCCAGATGGTGGAATGGTCATAAAAAGTACATTCATAGTTGGGAAGCGTGCCAGAAGTCCCTTTGCCTAAGATTCAGGGACCAACCTCAGGAGGTGCGAAGCAGTTTTAATGGTAAGACGAGTCCTTAGGGACATTTGGAGCAATGCTACGAAGCATGGAAGCATGTACCTCGTGAAGAATGGGTACATAGGTTTGTGCACACCCTAGAACCTATAGCAAAGAACTGGTATGCGGAGGTCGAGCTTTGCCACGGTACTGTAAGTTGGGATAGTCTTGTTGATAGTTTTGTGCTGACATTTTCTATTAATGAGGTTTGTCCTGCTTTGGATGCAGCTGTTAGGTTAATCCATACTAAAGTATTTGATGATCAAGAAATAGCAGAATACCAACCTGATTGGAAGGAACAAGAAGCTAATGCAGTAGAATGTTATAACCTCGCAATTGACGAGGATGACGATCCGCGCAACATTAACATTCCTGAGTCAGAAGGACACTGCGAAGTACATGGACTAGCAGTTGAAGCACCTGAAGTGACTCGGCCTTTGAAGACGCGGACCGTAAACATTGGGTCAGAAGAAAACCCTAAGTATGCTACCATTGGAGATTATTGGGATGACGAAATGGTGAGCAAAGTGACCCAACTTCTCCACGAGTATCAGGACTTATTTCCAACAAAGTTCTCAGAGATGAAAGGTATCCTTGGTGATATAGGAGTGATAAAGATCCCTTTGAAACCTGATGCGAAGCCTGTGAAACAGCGCCTTTATAGGCTGAACCCTAAGTATAAAGAAAAAGTCTGAATGGAGCTAGATAAGATGCTTGCTGTAGGAATCATTGAACCTGTTGAAGAGTCCGAATGGGTCAGTCCTATGGTGGTGCAAGAAAAGAAGACTAAGGGAGAAATCAGAATTTGTGTTGATCTGAGGAAGCTGAATGATGCCTGTTTGCATGATCCTTTCCCCACTCCCTTTACAGATGAAGTTTTAGACAATGTTGGAGGTCAAGAAGTGTACTCTTTTACTGATGGATTTTCAGGTTACCATCAGATTAGAATTGCACCAGAAGATCGGCATAAGACAACCTTCGCTACAGAAATGGGATCCTTCCAGTATACAGTTATGCCGTTTGGATTGAAGAATGCACCTGCTATGTTTTCTAGAGTAGTCATCTCTGCCTTTAAGGAATTTCTACATAAATTCTTAAAAGTTTATTTTGATGATTGGACTATCTTCGGGTTATTAAAAGACCATATAGCTAGTTTAAGACTTATGCTGGACAAATGTAGACAGCATCAGATTTCCTTGAACTTGAAAAAGTGTATCTTTTGTGCCCCTTTTGGAATTATGCTAGGTCACATTGTATGTAAGCAAGGATTGATGATGGATCCTGCGAAGATAGCCATTATTGTGAATCTGCCAACTCCGAAGTCTGTTAAACAACTGCGCACTACGCTTGGTCATACTGGATATTACAGGAAATTCATTAAAGGATATGCTCACATTACAGCCCCTGTGGAAAAGCAGTTGAAGAAAGATATTAAGTTTGAATGGACACCTGAGTGTCAAGCAAGCTTGGATATTTTGAAGGAAAAGATGGTAACTGCCCCTATCTTAGTATTCCCTGACTGGAATAAGGAGTTTCATGTGCATGTCGATGCATCCTCCATTGCTCTGGGTATAGTATTGGCTCAGTCAGGGGAAGGTAATATTGATCACCCTATTTCTTTTGCAAGTAGAAAACTGTCCACAGCAGAAAAAAATTATACTACTGCAGAACGAGAAGGTCTAGCTATGGTTTATGCATTGCAGAAGTTTCGACATTATCTGTTAGGATCTCATTTTAAGATGTTCACTAACCACTCTGCTTTGAAGTATTTGGTTAACAAGCCTGTGCTAGGTGGAAGGATATGCAAATGGTTGATTCTGTTTCAGGAATATGACTTTGAGATCATAGTCAAACCTGGAAGACTGAACCTAGGTCCTGACCACTTGTCGAGGCTCGAGTCAGGAGAAGAGCCCACTAGTTTGGACGAAGCTCTTCCTGATGCCCAGTTGTTTGCCATCTAGATGGTTGATGACTATTTTCAGGATATTGTTCAGTACTTTTCTACAAGTTTTGCACCCGCCGAAATGACAACACAGCAGAAGAAACAGCTGGTGGTTAGAGCAGCCGACTTTACCTTAATAGCAGGAAAGCTATATAAGATGGGACCAGATGAAATACTGCGTAGATGCGTCCTGGAGCATGAAAAGCCATTAATTTTGGCCGAGGCACACTCTGGAGCAGCAGGAGGTCATTACGCAGGAAAAGCTACAGCACAGAAGATTCTGACAGCCGGATTGTGGTGGCCCACAATTCATAAGGATGCAAGAGAGTATTGCCATAGCTGCGACATCTATCAGAGGACAGGTAAACCATCCAGGAGGGACAAGATGCCTCTAGTTCCACAGGTAACTTTACAAGCCTTTGACAAGTGGGCTATTGATTTTGTTGGACCTGTCAATCCTCCTGCGAAGAAATCCGGAGCAAGACACATTATTACAGCAACTGACTACCTTACTCGTTGGGCCGAAGCTCAACCGGTCAAGAACTGTAGCGCTGCTACAACTGTGAAGTTCATCTTTGATAACATCTTGTCAAGATTTGGGTGTCCTAGAATTCTTATGAGTGATCAAGGATCACATTTCCTAAATAAGACTATTGAAGTATTGACTGAAGAATTTCAAGTATATCATCAGAAGAGTACTGCCTATCATCCTCAAGCAAACGGAACTGTCGAAGCCTTAACAAGATCCTTGAACATGCTCTGACGAAGGTTTGCAATGTTAACAGAAATGACTGGGATCTTAGAATTCCAGCAGTACTATGGGCTTATAGAACCACCTGCAAGAAGTTGACAGGCCATACACCTTTTAGGTTGGTTTATGGACAAGAAGCAGTCATGCCCATGGAGTACATTGTTCCTAGCCTCAAAATATCTGCTTTCAAGAGATGGATGACCCAGATATGATGAAAGAAAGGCTGGCAAAGATACTAGAGCTTGAAGAGGACAGATTCATTGCAGGGTTCCAGCAGCAAGTGCAAAAAGCTAGAGAAAAAGCATGGCATGATAGACACATTAAGAGGAAGCAGATACAGAATGATGATCTTGTGCTTTTATATTACAGTAAATTCATGAAATTCCCGGGTAAGTTCAAGACACATTTGAAAGGACCATACATAGTGCAGAGAGTTACTGATGGTGGTGCAGTCCAGTTAGCTAAATTGAATGAAGAAATTTTACCTTCCATGGTGAATGGAAGTAGGTTAAAGAAGTATAGGGACAAGTCAGGACCCCTTAATCAGAAGTAGCAGCAAGAGGGCAGTCTAAGTACCAAGAACAGTTGGCATTGGGTACTAGACTATAATGAAGCTGTTCTCAAAGCTACGAAGTGTTGAAGACTGTCAAAGTTTGAAGGCTGAAGTTTGGTTGCCGTGTAGGTCAGGATGGGTTGAAGGCGAATATTATGTCGAGGGTACTCATTGAGGTGAAGCTGAAATTAGTGGTTGTGTCGAAGAAGAAAGGTGTGTCGCAGCCTAAAATGTGACTGACGGGACAAACTCGACTTGGCGGCGTCGGCACGTGAACTTCCTGTCATGATGAGATCTTGGGAAAATCTAGCACCGTATGGACCGGATTTACCGTTATTCCATCAGATTTGGCGTCAGTAATGCACCACGATGACAGATTTTGTTGCGAGATTCTATAAGAAGCTACATTGGCCTCCGACTCCTGCATTGTGCACTTCTTTGAGTTTACAGTTAGCATCATGTCGAATGATCGCGAAGTCCAGGAATTGTTACGAGAGTTCAGGGAGAGAGGTCTGCAGAACCTTATGAGCAATCCTCCTTGCAAGGAAGCGTCTCCAGCGCCAAAGCAGCCTATGCAGATACGATCAACCAGAAAGAAATTTAAGGCAGAAGTTCGCTCTAAGTGGTACGAAGAAAGGCACAACCCCTCAGGAAAGACTCAGGAGGATCCCGAAAAATGGAGGCATGCTGTTTGTCTTATGCAAAATTACAGTGGCATGCAATCACAGGGGCACCGCCTGTTAAGGACCCAAAGTTGTGGATGGTCAAATGTTCGATAGGACATGAACGGGAGGCAGTTCGAAGGATGGGGTTGCTGATAGAAGGCCCAATAACCCCCATGACCACCATAAATATGACGGAGGTCGACAGCAGCACGAGAGATGGTCGTATTCTACTAAGGATGAAAGGATGAAGGATCAAGCAAGTCGCGCCCGTGGTAGTAGTAGCAGAAGGGACAACGATGTAGCCGTAGCAAGTCGTTTTTTGTCTTCGCCAACAAGATTTTCCCACTAGAAAAGCAGTAGAGTGTCCCGGGACGGGACACTGGTGAGTCTTAGGGGCCTGTTGGGGCGCGCACCTTAACGGTCCTTAATTTTGGTAACTCCGCGGTTTTTGTGGAAGCTTGTAAGCAGAGTTGCGACTCAAAATAGTCTTAGGGGTGTCGGGGTTGAGTAAAAGCCTTCTTTTTGTAATAAACCCATGGTTTAAGTGCAGGGTTTAGGGTTCGGGGTGCCCATGGTTTAAGTCCAGGGTTTTGTAATAAGTGCACTATAAATAAGCACTCTTGTAAAGAAGTCAGTTTAGGGCTTTTGATGTAAGATGAATTGATGCGAAGCTAAGGCTTGTTTTGTAAGAAAGGTTAAGTCCTAGCTGTGTGCGTGGACGACCTCTGCAGCTGTGTGCGCCGAGGGTTTTGGGTGATTAAGAAGATCTGCAGCTGTGTGCGTAGAGAGCTGCAGCTTAGTGCGCAGCTTTGAGGAATTGAAGGGATCTGCAGCTGAGTGCGTAGATCAGAATTGTGGTTTTTGTAAAGAGTTGAATAAAACACAGTTCTGTGGATGTAGCCCCTAAACTAGGGGTGAACCACGTTATATCGTGTGTTGTGGTTGTGTTGTGTTGTTGTTATGTTCTTTTATGCATTAATAATTATATAACTGATAAGTAAGATCACTGCTAAATACTAACTTCGCTGTGAATTCCCAGTAAAGGGTTAAGCAAGGCACTGTTTGTTTATCTAACCGCAAAGCTAAATAAGTGAATATCAAAGCTCTGTATTTCATGATTATCATTTGTTAGACGCTAAAGGTACAGTAATATCCCTCTTCTGCTTGCAGAAACCTTATTCTGCGGCACCCCATAGTTGTTTCGGGTGAGACTGCAACCTGTTCGCAGGTTGTTGCCGAAAGGGCCAACACTGTGGGTCTTTTGTTGGTGTGAAGACAAAAGTATAGAACCCGGGTCTGCCCTAAGCCCAACAATAATGGGCAAAGAAACAGTCATACATATTGATCATCAGCCACTTCAATATTTACAATCTCAAACTAAAATACAACAAAGTAGGCATTTAAGATGGATGGGATTCTTACAACAGTTTCATCTCGTAATTAAGTACAAAAAGGGAATTCATAATAAGGTAGCAGACATGTTATCAAGGCCTCCTACGAATGCTTCAATCATTCTTCAAAACAGTTCATTAACACATGAAAGTTATATTGAACAATATGTAGAAGATAAAGATTTTAAGAAAGTATATGCATCACTAATACATGGTAAATAGGAAGAGAACTATTATGTGCATAATCAACTCTTGTATCATCTTGGTAAAGTCTGTATTCCAGAGAAGGAAAGAGTGCATGTGATCCGAGAAGCACATAATTCGTTGATTGCAGGACATTTTGGAGTAAGTAAAAAATTGTCTGTATTGCAGAATCACTGTTATTTGCCTCAAATGCAAGAAACTGTAGCTAAATACATAAGAGGTTGTGTTATGTGTGCAACAAGTAAGCCTAGCAATAGGAAATTGGGTTTGTACACACCTCTTCTAGTTTCTTCTCGTCCTTGGGAAAGCATTTCTAAGGACTTTGTAGGGGGACTACCTATGTCTAGAAAAGGGCATGATTACCTATATGTTGTTGTGGATAGATTCAGCAAAATGTGTATCTTAATGCCATGTAACAAACATACCACTGCTGAACAAACAGCTCATATATTCTTTCAGAATGTTTGGGTACATTTTGGGCTGCCCATGTCTCTTGTATCTGATCGGGATTTCCGGTTCTTGGGAGAATTCTTGTCAACTTTATGGGAGCTTATGGATACCAAACTGAAGAAAAGTACAACTTTTCATCCACAGACCGATGGGCAAACAGAGGTAGTGAACAGGACAGTGATTCAGCTGTTCAGAGGATATTGTAGTAAACATCCTAAACTTTGGGATGAGCAGTTGCAGTATATACAGCATGCTTACAATCATGCAATTCATTCTTTCACGAAAAGATCTCCTTTTGAAACTTGTTTTGGTTATCTGCCAAAAACACCAATGGACTTTTCTTTTGGCAAAGATGCAGTTGATGGACATCATGATGTAGATAAAGCTCTAAGATTCATTCAGAGAATCCAAGCGGCGCAGCAGGCAGTTCAGGAACAGTTGGAGAAGAGCCAGGCAAAGTACAAAGCCAGGTATGACAAGCATCGAGTTGATCATCAATTTTAGGTTGGTGACAGAGTTTGGTTACATATCACCAAGGAAAGAATGAAAGGTGAAGGTAAAAAGCTTAAGCCTATCAGGTATGGTCCTTTTGAGATCTTGGAAAAGATCGGTACTAATGCTTTTCGCTTGAATTTACCTCCATACATGCAAATTTATTCAGTTGTCAATGTTGAGAATCTTAAATTGTATGAGCCTCCTATGATCATGGATGAGAAAACTAACATACAGATTCCTTCAGTTGATGATTTGGCACCTGAATACATGAGAGAGTTGCAGGATGATGTTATTCTTGACAGAAATGTAAGGACTTCACGAAGGGGGAATGCTGAGTACCTTCGAGTGGGGCTTAAAGGCATGCATCCTGGCAAAGCAAGATGGATGGAGATTGGAAAAGTGAGGGAGCTATACCCTCACTTACTTGCAGAATGATTCAAGCTTTTGGTGGTCCAAAAGCTCTCCAATGGGGAGGAATGATCCGGAGGATTATTCATCTTCTAAAATTACACTAATCCAATATGGTACAAGGGTTATTAATCTATGGTTCAAAGAACATAACATGTGTTTGTAACTCATATGCTAAACACACTGCTGTGACATACGTCGCACCTGCTGCGACAGACATATCACACTGGCTGCGACATACATATCGCCTTTGCTGTGACATACATATCACACTTGCTGCGACATACGTCGCACCTGCTGCGACATACGTCGCACCTGCTGCGACATTGTGAAGATAGTGGTGACATCAAACGGTTACATTACATGTGACGCTATGGTATGGTGCAACATATGTGCATAACGGTCATTGCAACGTGTTGTGAGTCCATATGGAGTTGGTTGCAACGTTTCAGGAATATGGAACGTCGTGGTACCATAACGCTTGGGCAGCGATTTGGCCGAATTGCATGGTTCAGTTTTAGCATATGATTGTAACGTTGATAAAGAAGAGAACAACTGTGGTCCGTTATGGCTCCTCTTGCTAAGTGCTTAAATAGAGGATGCTGGCCACCGTTGGAGGGGGGGGAGAGACTCAGTTCGTTCAGAGCACAGTACATCGTTTCTCTGTTATGCGAAGCTCGGAGAGTTTGCTGTAAAGTGTTTTGATGCTGTTATTGGGGAAGTCAACATTCTCTGTCATACGAAGGCTTTCTTTGCCTTACGAAGGCTGATTGTAATTTCCAAAGAAAGGTCTTAAAGACTTTGTACAGCATTCTGTTTACAGTTGCTGAAGTTGGTTCCAGAACCATTTTGTACCATTTTTAAGAGATTAATTGGATCGGTACCCATTGGAGAGGGACCCGGAGATGTAGCCCAGTGAAGGGGGTGAACTCCGTTATCAACTTCTGTTTTGTGACTCTCTGATTCTGTGTTTCTTTTATATCTGTTTATCAGTTTTGTTTTCCATCTGTTTTTAGCATTTAATTTCTGTTAATGCTGTTCCATTAATTCACCTCCTGAACGCATTCTTTTCAACACAAACTTTTAATGCACACAAGTTGAGGTCTGACGGATCAACCACAGAGGCTGAGAGACTGCCCCCAGCATGACTTACAAAGGCTGAGAGACTGGGTCCAACATGACTTGCAGAGGTTGGATGAACACCACCAACATGAACAACAGACGCTGAATGGTTAGGATCAACATGCTTTGCAGCAGTTGAGTGTGTGCCCCCAGCATGAACTTCAGAGGTTGGGTGGATGGATCCAACATGACTTGCAGAGGTTGGATGGGGAGGTTCAACTTGAACATCAAAGGTTGAACGGGTGCCCTCAGCATGAACTATAGAGGCTGAGTGACTGGATCTGACATGACCTGGAAAGGTTGGAAGGATCCCACCAGCATGATCAACAGAGGTTGGATGGTGAAGATCAACTTGACTTGCATAGGTTGAGTGTTTAGATCCAACATGACCTGCAGAGGTTGGATAGGTGCCCCCAGCATGGACTTCAGAGGCTGGGTGGTGAGGTTCAATTTGACTTGCAGAAGTTGAACGGGTGTCCCCTTGCTTATGTGCCTTCTTTCTATTTCTTCTTCTTTTACTCCTTTTAGACTGTCGGTTACTAGTATCAGTACTTTCACTGCATGAGGTAGAAGGAGGAGGAGAATCAACTACAAGTGAAGGGGAAGCATTGTTTTGATGCCCTTGATATAAGGAGCTTACTTGAGAAGCATCAAGAGCATTCAGGATAGTTGGAGTGGAAAACAACCACATCGGTAGCCCTAGTGTGAATCCAGGTAGATTCAGGGTGGCCATCAAAGGAACACCAACATTCTCTATGAGAGGAATAGTACAAGGAGTTCCCAACATGGGGATCTTTTGGTTGGTGTTTAAAGGGGTGTTAGCCATATTTTCAAACTAGGAGACAAAGTCTGAGGTTGAAAAGCAACCAAAATTACAAAGCACACACCTAAAGGCACACTAAGTACAGTCACACCACACAACACTCACTAAAAATTCCTAAAGCCAAACAGACAAACAGGTATAAGATATGCTTTCCAGAAGAAAGCTGAGAGACAGTTACTTGGCGTCCTTGTAGATGTTCTTAGGCACAAGCAGAGGAATCACCCACCGCCCTTCCACACTTTCTGCTGGGGTTACCTTCCAAGCCCGTCCAAGGTCAACCAAAAATAGCCTTCCGGTGTACCTGTGTATGAACCTTAGATGTCAAAGAGACTAAAGACTACCTTAATTATATTGACAGTTTGGGGGGACAGTCGCAAGCCTGGTTCGTACGCATGGGCAGGGTAGCAAAGCCCGAAACCCTGTCTAAGACAGAATCCCCAGATGCGCAAAAACCCTGGTCTATGCTTTGACAAGGAATTGGAGGGTTATCTCCTCAGTTCAAGTCTCCACGCAGCCTCGTGCTTAACTCCCGTTTGAGAGGAGCTTCTCAGAAACAATCAACATAGAAAAGGGTTAACCTAGTGATTGGCTAACTACGTTTGAAATTTAATACTTGTGGGGAGTTAAAACTCCCCAATCCACAAGTCTAGCCTGAGCTAATTGGTGTATGACCCTATAAAATAAAACTTACTAATAATTTTTAAATTATATCGTTTATTTTAAGGGTTGTTTTTAGCCAGAGGGTAAATGTCATGAAACTTATGTGGTGTTTTGACTCAAAGTTGAAGAAAAATGACTAAGCAAAGAGAAATGAAATGCAAAAAGCAAAAACCATTCTCTTTCTTTTTCAAATAGAAACTTGAAAGCCACAAAAGAACAAATTCTTTTAATTTTTTTCAAAAACAATGATATGCCATGTAATCTAGACTAAAAACCTAATCTACACACATATAAAGCAAACATGTGTTTTTTTATTTTTCTTTTATAAATGAAAAAGAAAAATTACCTACAAACAAAAGTATGCAGATAACAAGAACAAAGCAAAAGGAACTCTCCTATACAACCACCCAAAAGACTCTAGAGTGCCCTAAAGTCAGTATAAACCTTACTTGGAAGGAAAGCTTGCATAAAAGACAAGTCAACTATTTTGGCACGATGAAGCGAACCAACAAAAGAAGGAAACAAACACCAACAAGCTTCTGAACTCAGACAAAGATCACTAACATAGGCTAACCAGAAACATAAGCCAAGCAAAGGAGGTGGGGGGAAAGAGCAAAGAACAAACCCTAATGCTATAAAAGGCTTACCACATAGATAAAGAACAACCAAAAAGGATGACACTAACTCCCTGGAGTCATGCACCTGCAGAGGACCCCAAAAGACCTACCAAACAACCTTCAAATAGAAGAAAAACCACAAAAGAGGAAAAAACATTGTTTAAAGGGGCATACGTGAGTTTCACTACTGAGAAGTCGCGTGTCATATGCGGGTTGACAGTACAACAAGTCGCGTGTACAAGAACACGCAGGTTGTACCACTGACAAGTCGCGTATCATACGTGAGTTGATAGCATAGAAAGTCGCATGTACCAAACCAGACACCTGACTGTTCAGTCTGCAACTCGCGTATGGGTGGAAAAAATCCCCAAAAAGGTCAAAAATTGCCGTAGGAAGGTAGGGGCAGTATGCTATCAGACTTATAAAGTGTTCCTAAGTGGCAAAAAGGACCTGAAACAATGCAAAAGACTGAAAGAAAGATAGAGAAACCCCAAATAAACAAGGCTCTCCCCAGCGGAGTCGTCGGTTTTGTTGTAAAGCAAAGTTTCCTATGGCTAGGGTTTAAGAGGCCATCAATGTACTGGGGTTGAAAGGTGGATGCAAATGGTTATGCAAGTATATATAAGCAAGTTTCAGAGATTAGAATGGTTCATACCTTAGCCAAACGAAGGTTGATCCAAGCAACCCTTCAATCCTCTTCTTGCTCCTCTTGCTTCAAGAGACCTGCAAAACGAATTATACCTTCCTCAAACCAACATGACCACATATAAATTAATGATAATCAAAGAAACATGAAATAATAATATGATTAACATCAAAATCTAATCATAAACAAAGATTCAATCACACATTGAACAATGATTTGGGAAGAAGAAGGACATCACATCTTTATTAATCTTGAAAACAAGTACTAGTATACCTTCTCTTCAAGTTCGGCACCTCATGAAACCTTGATCTGGTTCTGCTGCTTCTCTTGTCCAAGGAAATCAGCCTCCAAGCTCTGCAACACAAGGGGAATGCTTTTAGGGCAACGGTGTGGGCAAAGAGAGTCCCAATTCCTCCAGCATAATGTTGCAAAGATTCAAGTCTCCACTCATGGACCTCCCTACCTCTATTTATATGCTTTATTAAGAGTTAGGGTCGAAGACAAAGTGGTTACAACTAAAGGAGTCAGTTGCATAACTACCCAAACTACCCGAATTTCAAAATACGTATTTTTTTAGACATTTTCAGGAGGCGTACGCGGGTTACAGAGACAACAGTCGCGTACACGAGGAGGTATACGCGGGTTGCAATGCAGAAAGTCGCGTATTTAAGGCATACATGACTATTATATATAGCAACTCTCGTACGTATGTAGGTTTCCATAAGGAAACACGCGTACACATAAAAAAACTCATTTTTAGGGTATTTCTGGGCATTTTCAGACTTTGGTGTCTTCTGGAAAGTTTTAGTTAACAGAAATATTTTTCCAATGGTGCAGAGATGAGGTCAAACAGAGTTACATAACTCAAGATATGGGTTCTCCAAGTTAGGTGTTTTCTCAATGACTTTTAGTGACTTTCATGAAGTGTCGTCATGAAAGTGTTGACATGCGATGAAAACATAGGAAAGTGGTCACAGGCAGAGATGTGTCATTTTGAGCTATAACAGAGTTTCTAAGATATCTTGTGTTCTGTCCAAGAAATAGGAAGTTGTATTTATAATTTCGTCCAACCTTATTTCTATCTGTTGAATGTTAAAACCTCTCTTCCACCATCTGAAGCTGCATTTGATGGATCTTATTTCTAAGCGTCAGAGCATGCTTCTTTAAAGGTTCAACATCGGCTTTCTGCTCCATAGCTGTCTTCAATGAAACTTCTAGTGAATTCTTTTGATCTTCCAAGGCTACTATCTGAGTTTCATACAGCGTAGCTTTCCCTTTTGCAGTGGTCCTTTGTACTTCCAGTTTTGTCACTTTATCTTCTAACTTTCCCTTTTCCTTATTCAACTCTTCAATTGATAGCCTCATATTATCTCTTTCGGCTTCCAAGACCTGATATCTTTGCTGTAGTTTCCCAAAATCTGCCAAGGTGGCCTGTGATTCCTTTTCTGTATTGCCTGCAGATAGCACCAAAGCCTCTTTATCTGCCTGTAGAGTCTGTACTCTGCCTTGGATACCTCAACTTCACTGATCATATCTTCATATTTTCTCTTCAAGCTCTGACTTCACTCCTCTCCTTTTTTAAGGTCTCTTTTAACTGTGCAACCTTCTTCTGAGACTGTTCGAAATCCATCATTATTCTGTCTACATTATCTTCAGTGGCTAGGGATAAGGCCGCGCAACCTAGGTTTTAAAACGATGTAAGAATGAAAGGGGCGGTGCAGACTGCGAAACGCTTGTCTGCACCCTGCCCTTGCTTCCCAAACAAATGTCAACGATGCACTCATGGCCGCACAGAGATTGGGGGAGAAAATAACTGGCCGATTGAAACGACGTTTACAAATAGACAGGTTGTATCCTTAACCAAAGAAAACCCACCGCTGTTCAAAACAAAAATCCCCCCGCAGGAAATAAATACCTAACCCTAGCAAATACATGCAGTCGAAAACAAATAATAATAATGGGTATATAAAAAAAATGAGCGAATCCTACCTGGAGACAATACGGCGGGCGACCTGGATAGACAACAACCTCTGCTGGCGAATGATTTGTACCAGGCGATCGATAGCTACGCAGACTCAAATGGGTAACCTCACAGTGATAATGACACCTCATACAACTCTATGGCTTTATAAGCCCGACCGTGGGAGTAGTCAAATAATGTGGCAGGAAAGAAAAAATTAACCCACCGCTGGAGGGATACTCCTGTGAAAACTCGCAATATCGGATCGACTCAACTCTTCATGCCTGGGACCTAGGACGAAAAACATATTGGCAGACGGAAACACTAACCTATCTCGGTATCGGCAAGAGCAACGTGAAGTCGTGGATAGATTTGGCACTACGCCCCTGCAACGTCGACCAGCGAAACCACTAACACCTTCGACTCATTCCCATATACACAGTCGATATGGCGAGACATTTCGCCAAACTTAATCGGATATCGGAGAGTGACAGTTAAACGGAGACCCAACTCATCGAAAACGTTCCAGACTAGGCTTCCGGAAGATCGACAAACTGCCTCCGATACAATAGATGAAGCGACATCCGATAAGTTGGAGAAAACCTCGGAAGGCTTCTGATGGGCGCATCGAAAAGCTAGTCAACTGTGCATCGGAAAGCTAGTCGACTATGCATCCGATATAAGCAGACAAAACTCAATTCTTTCAAAAACAACAAACCACGGGCAAACTTTGGTAAAATCATGGAAATCCTTAAGCTTTCTAAATACTAAAAGAATAAGGGGGGAACCCTAAAAATAATTTTTTCTTTTTGGAAAATAGTTGCAGCTGCAACACATACATTACTAGTTGATTGTTAAAGGGTTTGCTTGAAATTGAAATATTTGCATCATTGCATGTTGATTGTCATTTTTGTAAATTACAACTCTCATAAAACATTCTTAAAAAAACCAACTTAATAAGTAGGGACTACCCCCTTTGGCCTTTAGGAATTGTGGTCTAAACGGAGGAGTTTAGAATCGAGGTGACAGTGGGTTCTGTTGTCACCAACCTTGTAGTTGCCTATGCGAGATGGATCCATAATGGATGGTAGAGGGACAAGCAACTAAGGAGGTGGAACCAAGATTGCTTTGACTCCCAAATGGATGGTTGTCACGCCAATCGAGGCAGTTTTCACTTTATGTTATCCTAGCCCAAGACAACAAAGGGGGAGACCCAGATCTACTCCCCATAGGAGAGATCAAACCTAGACACCAGATCAGATCAAATAGACTTGAGATACGTAAGGTGTAAGGTAAATGGGAACCCTAGATCTATGGAGTGTGTCACTAAGTGAACCAGGGCTTTGGATTAGGGCTTTGGAAGTGTGAGGTTTGATCCAAGGTTGGGACACAGGTGACCTATAAAGTGAATACTAGATCTGGGGAAAGGGTACTAGCAATAGATGAAGGTATATGCTACCTTGGGAAATGTAACCAATGCAGGGAGGGCAAGGACATGATTGGGGCTGTCTAGTACCGATGGATGGACTCGATGGAATGG
Source organism: Pseudotsuga menziesii (assembly GCA_001517045.1). Lineage (NCBI taxonomy): Eukaryota > Viridiplantae > Streptophyta > Pinopsida > Pinales > Pinaceae > Pseudotsuga > Pseudotsuga menziesii. The sequence goes on along the minus strand of LPNX010971676.1, from coordinate 685,132 downwards.
TATAACAATGTCACAGTACCTGAGTCAGTAGGAAAAATTAAATTTCAGGAAAAAGAGGCCAAAGAGGGGGTAGCGTTAGGGTTGGAGATCAGTGCCTGTCGGATCTAGGGCAATGGAGTCATTATCTGCCCAGGGTTGGAGGAAACCCACCTAGGAAATAGCTCGATCTACAAACCCAAAAAAATATTTGGCCGGAAAAATTAGATCACTGGAAAAACCAGCAGCATGATGGATAGTGCTAGGGTTTGGTAGGTCAGTTTCTTAGATCTAGGGCAACCTGTCAACTTCTAGCTCAGCGTTGAAGGTGATTTGGTGAGAGGATGACCCGATCTACAAACCCACGAAGGTATTTTGTCGGAAAAATCAGATCACAGAAAAAGTCAGAAAAATGGTGGATAGCGCTAGGGTTTGGGAGGTCAGTTTCTCAGATTTAGGGCAAACCAACCACTTTCAGATCAGCATTGAGGGTGATATGGTTAGGGGATGACCCGATCTACAAAACTCAACAGTGGTTTGGCTAGAGATCAAGCGGTCCGTTTTTTAGTATTTTTGTTTTCTTTTATTCTAGAATTTTCAGTGTAAAATGAAGAAAAGCAGCCGGAAAATTATTCTAAGTTGTTTAGTTCGAGACCTGTTGGCTCGACCAGTATCCTGGGCTAGGTGTTCGGAGAATTTAACCAGCAAGCCGGGAAACTTAGACAACGGGGGGTTCTGGCGCCCTTACTGAGAACAACTCGAATGCTTTTGACAACGTCGGTGCGTTGGTTGTGGGGGTGAAGATTTTATTATGTTATCACTTGCAAGATTAACAAATCCGATCACCGTTCTGAGTACAAGTCCAACTTTTCAGGGTCGGCAGAGCATACTAGGTGAGGGATAGCAACGAAATAAATTTTAAGTGGGGAAATGTGAGTTGGAATGATTTTATTATTATGAGCACACAGTTCAACTCTCCGCCAGAGAGTGCTCTTGACTTTGTCTAATGACAGAAGTTCAAGAGACTTTAATTAATCTATATGCTTGATGCAAGGATAATGCAGTGGGAATGTTCTTCGACAGAGAGTGCTCTTGACTTGGGTTATTGCAAGTTCAAGAGAATTTGGTTCTTTTTATAAGACAATCAGCTTGTAAATTGAAACCACATGATAGCTCAACAAATTGTAAAACAATGAAACAATGTCATAGCAAAAATGATAAACTACCTGCAAATAAAATAAAAGAGAAAATAGTGTTCTACAACTACAAGAAACTAATCTAGCAACGAGAAGTAAAAAATGACTTCAAGATACACTGTCCCCGAAATTTCTGGCTAGCTGGCCATACGCAGGAAGACAATGGGGAGAGAGATGTAGCACGCAATGTCAATGCAGCACTTGGGAGGAAATCCCAAGGTACTTCTCAGGTCAAGACCGAAACAATAAAATGTTCTAAGTACAGAATTAAACTACTCTAAGCATGCAAAGTAAATCTAGGCTAAGAGCACAAGACACTCTTTCCCAAATGGGGAAGAAGAAACCAAAAGATGGGAGGCCTTATCCCACTTTGCCCTTTTATTAAGAGAGTACAATATTTAGGATTTTCAACCTTAAAGAAAGAAAAAGAACTTGGAAAGACAAATGGAACAAGCCTTAATGGCTATTTTACAAAAGGAGAGTAATTTGGAAAATTTTGTCTTCTTTAGCTCAAATGCCAAGTATTTGGATCTTCGTGGTTTTGGTACTTAGTTTCTACTCTTCTCTTTGGTTTTTGTTCTTCTTTGGCTCAATCTTCAAGTCCTTCTCTTAGGATTGTTTCTCTTCATACCTGCACACAACACAAATCAACTCAAAGAACCCATCAACTGTTAATTAAACCAAATCAAATATAAACTACTTCTAAGAAAGAGATCTACAAAAATAAAACTAAGTGCAAGATCTAATCTATGATATGAAAAAATAAACAAACTAAGCTTAACAAATAAAGATTTAACTACTCTACTCTAAACACTAGATACAAAGGAACCAAGCCTAAACTGAGCAAAAAGGGGAGGAGAAACAATGGAAGAAGAGATAGGAGAAATCAAAGGGCGAAAGCAAGGGAAAGGGGGCTCGATGAGCGAAAGGGAGAAAGGTAAAGTCGAGAGGAGAAGAAGGAAAACTAGAGGAGCGAAAGCAAGTGGGAGAGAAAAGATGAGGTAGGGCGAGAGCAGATGAGAGCTAGGAGATGAAAGTCGAGTGCAAGGAAGAAAGGGTTAGGAAGTAAGAAATCGAGAAGATCAAGGAGCAAACAAGAGAGTTGGAAGAGGGAAGTTCGTAGATCCGGGTAACCAAATGTGTTTTTTGAAACTTTGTTGATGGAGGGAAGGAGAAGCTCTGACAGCTATGTCTCTTTTTTGGATTGGGAAGTGCTTAGAAAGACCTGCAAGATGGAGTTAGATGGAAAAAACCATTGGTTCATGAAGAAGAGCTTGATCTCAAGCTTGTTCTTCGCCCCTAATGATCCCTGCAAAACCCTTACAAACAATATCAAATCCAAACAAAATACTCATAAACTAGATTGTTAGCCCTTCTAGAGTATATAATCAAGAATGATTTAATAATTGAAAAGGCAAGGTGAGAGAGATATCACCAAAGACAATGTGAATCCACAACTCCAAAAACTCATGCATGGACCTCCAAAGTCACAACTTTATTCCAACTTCAAACAAATATTACAATAATTTTGGCAGAGTGTTCATGCCTAAAATCTCCATGAAGAATAGAGCTCCAAGAGCCTCTATTTATACAAAATACCAAGCCCTAGGGGGATTTTAATGAACCAGAGATCAGGCTCAGTTACGGGAGCTTGAACTGAGTTGAACCAGAGCTGAACCACAGCTGAAGTGAAGAGGAACTGGGCTTGAACTGAAAAGAGACTGCCAACACACCCAATCAAACCCCCACCAAAATCTAAATCGGCTTCCTTGATCTCATGCGTGAGTGCATTGTGGGAGTTACAACTAAGTTATAATGAATGCGACTTGTGCTAATGGGAGCCAAACTGAATGAAGTGGCCACGAAACAAAGAAGGCCCACCAAACAAGCCATTCGACGCTAATGATCCGTGATCTCATGCAATCCTGGGTTGACGTGAGCACATATCCTTCACGTCATTAAATCGAGCCTTTAAACAATTCGCATGGTACGGTGATAAATGGTTTATAATGTTTAATTTAAATGGAAGGGGGTCCACCCTCATCCCAACGCATAACCAACTCCACATACCATGCTATCGTGAGCTTTCCCCTTCACGTCACGTGATCCTCCTTTATATTAATTCGTGACTATACCATTTGCATGGTGTGGATTAGATCATGGTTTAAAAATATAATATTTAATTTGAGGATGCCCCCCCCCATATTCCACTCATCATCCACATACTCCAGCGTGAGATCCACTTACCCTCACGTCAACTCTTTTACATATTAATCCAAACTCAAACTTTAAACCAAAGTTTTAATGCCATGGCACCTTGGAGAGGATCGTAACTCACATGGTTTATATGCCAAGTCACCCTTTACCATTAAAATATCAATTTTTGACTTTTTAATTTTTTTGGATTTTATGCAATTTGTCCTTTTTAAGCATTAAAATGCCATTCTGAAGCATTTTTAGCCGAATGATGACTTTTGGGATGCTCTGGCTGTCTGATTGATGGTGAAAGTGGCCCATGGGGTAAAGATGCTTCTCCGGGCTTGAAATTGAGTCCAACCATGCCGAAAACGGAATCCGGATCACACTTTTATTACATTTTGAAAATTTCCATTTAAACCATTAAAAAAATGGCTTAAAAAACGGAAAAAATTATTTTTCTCGGAATCAAACGAAACTCTAGGGGGACCTAGTACATGTTCATACGACTCAATCGGAATGCGTAACATAACAAAAAACACTGACACGAAGGCTCTAATAACCTCACAAGGCCGAAACATCAAGACGACTATCCTAGCTTTGGAGGAGCGAGTGAAAAACTCAAAAATTATTGGTTGTTTGTTCAACAGCCAATAATAATCAAGAGAAAAAACACTCTGGGCTAGTCGGCTTGATGCCCAAGTCTGGGACGCTGAGCCTTTTATAAAAATTTAAATGCTAGGACATTTTTTACAATTTCCCCAAGGGGGTATAAACATGTATTTTACAAAAAATAAAAAGTTCAACCAAAAATTGGCTGACTCTGGAACACACTAAACTTCTGAACTCTGGAGATGAGCATTCATCATGCTCGATAACTGGCGGCTCAATAGGAAGTTCAATTATTGTACAAAATAGTTGGTAACATGCTCCATATAGCACCCTAGGAGATCCAATAAGATCATCTCCCTGCTCAGACATGACTTCCAGTGAAGGAAAACTGCACTAGAAGAGTAAAATGAGCCTAATCATCTCTGTAAGTGCCCGAAATTGACAACAAGCTGTCTCACTGAACTCAGAGAGTCCAAATCCATCTAAGGTATATACTCATACCCATTCCAGGTCTCTGCCTGATCTGCAATATCCAATAGACAAAATAATCACTTGTAAATGACCAGATACCAATAATATAACTCAGTCTGTCATCCATCTGCTGCAAGTGTTAAGAGGCCAGGACATGCTCTACAAATCATACAAGTAACAATCATAACAAATAGCAATCATCTCACTGGCGGTACATCAACCAAATACATATATAGGGTTTTATTTACTATTACTCAGACTAGACTTTCAGGACTATACTCACTTCATAGTTGTAGTCAATTTGCTAGTGAAGGGTGAAGGCTAGAATTTACAAGGCTAGGACAAAAGATGACCACCAGCTCAACATCGTGACACTTTGGATATGGAAAGGGAATACTCACTATAGCCATATGCTGGACAAATGAAAACAAAGGGGATGGCAATGCCTCACAAATGGGTGAACTACTTCAGAGGTGCTTACTCACCTTGACAAATGCTCACAATCCAACTCAATACAAATAAGGTCAACAATTTTTAGATATAACTTTTAGGAACCATTTCTTTTTGGGCCTTTGATTTTCCATAGCCTGTCTTCGTATTTTTTATACGAACTTTTATCATTTAGGCTTTATGCATTCATGTATGTTGAAAAACACTACTTTCCATGAATGTTTAAGATATTTCATTGCAATACTTTTTCATAGCCAATTTCATTAGGCTAGCCTTGCATTCATGTATGTTTAAAAACACTAGTTTTCATGAATGGGCTTCTTTCATAAGATATTCATTTCATTTCCAAATACATTGTATTGATGGTAGCGCTACTTGTTTCCGGTAAGCAAACACATCCTAGGCAACTCAGAGTCGAGACACAAATAAACAAGGGGGCTTGTCCAACAAAGGCTCTAGCGGGGAAAGGTCCTCCATGCCACAAGTCAAGTAGTAAGTCGGGCTAAAACACAACTGGAAGGTAATGGATGAGTGGAGACAATGAAAAATGAAACCAACACTAGCAAGCCAAGGTATGGTGGAAATGACTACCTCTATTCTCCATAAGGAGGGTAAAACCGATGAGTATAGATTAAGAAATTCCAATTCTGAGTAGGGACATCAATACATAATATAGATACATCCAAGTCCACATATTTATATGACCGCCAGATCATGACACTAAATGCTAACACGTCACAGAAATGAGTATAAGATCTATGATAACCATAACACAATTTAATACAAGCCGAGTCATAAGCATGAAAATAATCTGTCTGAACCAACATCTGTGCAATGAGAAAACACTGATGCAAATCTGGGCGGTGCTAACTGCTCTGTACATGACTAAATGGCTACATCGATTCTCAAATCTGAGTGTCCTGAGACTCAGTCCTGGCATGGGAAAGTACTATAGTCCATAAATAAAATAATGATCCATCATAAATGCTCATCTCAGCATCTCATCTGTAGGATATCTGGCTGAAAAAGTGTACTGAATCTGAAAAATAGAATATGGTAGCCTCACTACTATATATGTGATAACAGGTTCTCAACTCATAAGTTGCCCTCAGGAACACACACACCGGTTGTTAGACTTACCCGTGTCCAAGTGTGTTTTAGGCTGCAACGCAACTTTTTCCGAAATGGGCTTCCGCAATATCCTCTCACAAATCTCTTTTCGCAACTCCTGTGAACCGTCGATCACTTGCGGAATCCTCCTCGTCCGTTGATCAACTATCAAACACGAAACTTCACTTTGGTGCTCCGGAATGTTATCTTCCGCGCACATTTACTTTGTGGATCCTTTCCATGTTGTCGATCTATCTTCTCTCCTTTGATTTGGACCGTTCGACTTTGTCTAATTTACTATTTCCTTTGAAATGAGACCATGGTCAGAAAACCACTTCAACAAGCTATAGCCTGACAGGATGTGGCGGGGATTTTCCTTAACCTATGAATTATGGCGAGCATTTTCTTAGGGCAGTTTTGATGGCATTTTCCTTAACCTATGAATTATGGCAGGCATTTCCTTAGGGCAGTGTTGACTAATATTTCCATACTTAGTCAATTTCCAAAGTTTCACAAAACTGCCATACTTTTCCAGAATGATGTCAGATTGCAATATTGACTTCATGATAGCATTAGCACACCATCATGTGGCTTTCCAGCCTCATCACACATGCCACATCATCATGCATGCCATGTCATCACTTCCATTGTTATTTTTTTTGTCTTACACTGAGTTTCCCCTGCCATCATGTCCTTGGTTATTCCTTTGTCATTACTGGACTCCTTTGACATCAATGACAACCACATTCAACATTCTTCCCCTTTGGCATTGATGGCATCATCTAAACATTCTTCCTCTTTGACAATAATGAGAAAGGATAACCTGTTATGCCCTTGCTGTAACTATCTTGATAGAAAATTTCCTATCTTTCTTATTTTTGACAACTTCCCTTGCCAATATATCTCCTCTTTTAAGAAATTTAGCTATTTGCTTCTCTTCCTCTTGTTAACTGGACTTGGTACTAATCATTGTGTCATGATCTGGTTAACATCCTCATTTACTTTCTTGTAGCGAGTCTTTGAAGGAGAACATGGATGATTAGTTCATAGACTTCCCCTTTCAATGTTGCTCCCCTTTGTCAACATTTTCAACATTTTGTGACAAAGTTTACACTCATCATTAGTTTTCTTCCATAAATTGCTCGTTAAAAATGTATCATGTAACCTGCTCTTCGTAAGGAGTCTTCAATGCCATGAAAGCATTTTATCATCCATATGTCCTTGTTCCTTTAGACATTGACCGAGGTTTAACTAGCTTGATCAATACTATATTCTTCTCTCATAGCTTGCACCATAATTCCTTGGTCTGAGGTAACAACAAGATTTGCTACAGGTTCATAAACATGCTTCTGAGAGACAAATTTAGAAAGAACTTCATTAAACTGATATGTGTTTGAATACCAATTGTTCCTTCGCAATCTTTACTACTACTTTTACTCCTCCTGGCACTTTTTCAATAAACTGCATCTTTATCTTTCAGATCAGCCTTGAGTTTTCTTCCACTGTCAACAATTTTTGTAGTTAAAATGGCTTTTAAAAGATTAGATCAAGAATGATTTCAACTCACAGAAATGACTGCTCATAATTTCCCTATCAGACAGTCCTTAAGATTGTCTAAATGGTACCCTTCAGATCTGTTCTTGTATTAATCTTTACCTGTGCTCATCAACCATGAAAACAAGATTATTAAATCCTCTATGAAATGTGGAAGATCATCCCAAACAAATGTGATCAAACGAATATTTTTAGGATGGACAAAGTTTTTAATTTATGTGTCATGACTTCGTAATCTGAGAAATAAGGATAATTTTCATCTTCTATTGGATTACAGACTTCATGGTCTTCATGGATCTCATGGATCAAGCATTTTAATATTTTGATGTTACTTCACATGTCTTACACTTTGCTCTATGTCAACCATACACCAGTCTTATCATTTAACCATGATCATCTCTTGTATTCTCTAATTCTGCTTTTGATTTTGTTACACTTCAACCATTAAGTGTGCTTGTCACATAAATGATTTGTAGACAAAATGTTTTCTTTTTCAATTTGTCACTTCTACACTTCTTCTTGTCTCTGAGGAAGATAACTTTTACCAAGTATTTCTTATGACTCTTCTTCTTCTTGTTTTGCTGGAAACCTCAACATTCTTTTCTTCTTACCAACTGATATTTTTCAAGTACCAATTGCAATTTCCTGATATTAACTCCCCCTGAGTATATGATCCCTTCTAATGCTAATTTCAGGGTTCTCTTCTAGGTCATGAGAGATTTTAGAAAATGCATCCACCATTATCATCTTCCTCTCCATTGGTGTATTCTTTTACATCTTCATCTTTCCTTCCCTCATAATGGATGTCATTTTTATCTATAACACTATTATGCTCATCATCATCTTTGGAAACTTCATCGATGTTTGAAATTTGTGTTTCTTTTGAGTCTTTGTAATCTGACTTTCTTCTCCACATCTTTCCTTGAGGTACCTTGCTTACTGATCTTCTTTGTCTTTTGGATATTGTACTTTGATCTTTTCCCTTGATTCTACAATCAATGACTTTGTGACCAAACTTGTGACAGCAATGACAATATCCAAAGAACTTTCCTTTATATTTGAGGAATCTTTGATCTTTCTGCTTCACAACTTCCATCTTCTTCCATCCCTTTCTTTGTTTCTGAAATTTTATTGAAGCACCCTTTCTCAGCTTACATTCTCTAGCCATATGTCCAAAATTATTACAAGAGTAGCAATGACCGAAAAAGATCTGTTGGTACCTGCTTGTCATTGGGTTTTTAGGTATCATATCAGCTCTATCTTTATTATGAGAGGAGGGAGAAAATTTCCGACAATCCTTCTTAATCGAGCTTTTGAGTACAACAACATAGTTTCTTTTATTTCTATCTTGGAATGTAAAATAAAAACATTATGGCTTCTTTTCTTTGTCATAACCTAATCTAGTTTTATCACTTGATGGTCTTTGGCTACTTAGGATTTCATCTAAAGTCCTTGAGCTATTCATAGATTTCGATTTAATAGATTCTTTATCAAGCTTCTTTCTAAGAAAAATAACTTCTTCTTCAAGTCTTTTAGAGTCTCATATTTTCTCCTTGAACTTCTCATTAATGGTCTGCTGGTCTTTTAGCCTCTTTACTTCTTCCTTGAAGTTAGCAGCTTCCTGTTTTAAGCTCTCGTCCTCTTTCATGCTAGCCATTGTTTGTTGTCTTGAATTCTGCAACTCTTTTTTGAGGGTTTTGACTTCCTCTTCTTTTGATTTTTGCTCTTCTAGGTACTTTGATATCCTCCTTCCAAAAAATCCTTCCGCAATTAACCTTTTGCAACGATCTTTCCGCAATCGCCCTTTCCGTAATCTGCGAGAACTCCTTCCTTTCGCAATTGTGGGTATGCATTTCCCAAATTTCAAAAACGACTTTCGCAATTATGCGGCCACAACGTTCTTTCTGCAGTTGGGTTGTGGATTGCGGATTGCGGATGTGCCTTCCAACTTTTTCCGAAATGGGCTTCTGCAATATCCTCCTGCAAATCTCTTTTCTTAACTCCTGTGAATTGTCGATTGCTTGCGGAATCTTCCTCGTCCGTTGATTAGCTATCAAACACGGAACTTTACTTTGGCGTTCTAGAATGTTATCTTCTGTGCACATTTACTTTGGGGGTCCTTTCCACGTCGTCGATCTATCTTCTCTCCTTTGATCTTGACCGTCCGACTTTGTCTAATTTACTATTTGCTTTGAAATGAGACCATGGTCAGATAGCCACTTCAACAAGCTATAGCCTGACAGGATGGGGCGACCATTTTCTTTAACCTATGAATTATGGCGAGCATTTCCTTAAGGCAGTTTTGACCAATGTTATCAGAACCAGACCGGTGCTCAAACCGGCAGAGCCCAAAATGTTAACCGAGCTGGAAACCGAACCGAAACCGGAAAAAAACCAGGAAAAAAACAGCTCGACTAAAAAATACATAAAATATTCATATTTTGTAAAAAACCATATATATTCATGTGCACACATATGAATCCAAACCATTTGTACTCAATATATGCAAAGTTTCTCATATATATAGCATGTTTGGGTGCAAATAATTAAAATAGCACCGAGTGCAAGCAACAATACATCTATGAAGTCCTGAACCAAAATACATCAACAAAAAGGCTCTAAATTTTCTTAAAGAGGACAACAATATGATGAGCATATTGAACAACCCAATTAAGTGCATCAAAATGAGTTCGTAAGATCCTTCGGTGATCTTACTGCTATAGATATCAGAGTTAGACTTGTGTTTGATCTTAGAACAATAGTGAGACAAGAACTATAAACCCCATGGTATAATACTTATGTTTTATATTCAGATTTTACCAAGATAAACTGAGTTTTGTCAACATTACTCACGTAAATTTAAAAAAATTTCAAAGTACTCAGAATGTCAAGAATGAAGCCACAAAGGGTTTGTAATTACAACCAATATTAGTGAACCATATGACATCTACAAATATCAATCTCAAATTGTATACATCCAAATAACAGTGGTGGGTAAGAGTAATCGAAAGATAATTAATGAGTACATTCAAACTTCAAGTGTGATAGCAATAGCAACCTGTTGAAACACAAATTTGGTAAACAAATTTGCCTTGAGATGTGGCAAGTGAGGACTTGTTACAATACCAAAAAATGCATCAATGACTCAGACCAACCTTCAAACACAAGGTTCACGTTCCAATTTGCAAGAGGAATTATGACAACGATAGGGCTTATGATGTTAGTTCAACTTCAAAACCATGATTCATCAAGATTTGAACCATTAAACTAATGAAACCTTGTCACATATGGAATCTACCAAATAGATAGGAGGGCAGAGTATAGACCGGTTGGTTCCATATGGAACCGGACAAAATCAACCAGTTCGGTGGTTTTGGTCTGGTTCAGCGCCGGTCCGAATCATTTTTTTTCGGTTTTTTCAGTTAGGCACCTAACTGGACTTGTTGAGCCCGTGAACCGGTCGGAACGACCAGTTTTACCGGTTCGGGTCTGGTTCTAATAACACTGCTTTGTAGATCGTTTTTGTACAAGAGGAGGGCGCATTGGGCATCTTGAAGGCATAGCGATTTCCCTTAGGAAGGCATAGAAAATGCTCGTAATTAATCGAAGAGGGAAGATCATCATCATACTTCACAATTGTAACCATTTCTAGGTACGTTTCACACATTTTTTATTTTTCTGGGGTCTATTCCAATTGTCAGAACAAAACCCTCATTTTCAAAAACCTCACTCTTTTGGATATGATAGACCAGGCAATCTTTTGGCGTTAATACTGAAAACCCATGTCTAAAATTGTTAATAAACCCTAGATATGAAGTTTGATGCCAAATCAACTACATTTACTCCTGGATCTAGCACTAGCCACTTGTAGGCAAATCGCCCTCCTTGGGTTCTTATTCATTTTCCGAGATCTATCAGTTGGGTATTGCTTGAACCCTCTTAAAATCATCAGATCTATCATCAAGCATCATTGCGCTGAGAGGCGCTCTACAACCTAGTATGGGGGAGATGTTGTAACATTCCTACCTCATGGTGGAGATTACATCTTTTATTTTTACATGGCTCAATACAATTGAGGGGGTCGGATTACCTCATAAATCTCATTTTTACAACATGAGAAATCATTCTTTTGCAATTTTAACACTTAGGGGACTTGGGGGGATCATTAGGGGTCCCCTGTTACATATTCTTAAAGATACAACTTGATTTACACACTTTTATTTTGGACATTTTAATCAATTTCGTCCCATGAGGACGTCCTCCCTAAACAAGCCAATAAAATAGTATAGGTTCGCAAGCTGAGTGAAATTGGTGCAAAATGACATGGAAAGCCATCATACATCATAAAAAATCATTCCCAAGCCATTTCCTTGACTTCCCTAGCCAAATCGATTTCCTTGAGTAATTTCACAGTTCAGTTTTTTGTAGGTACAGACTCCCGAAAGAAATAAAATGCTCATAACTCTCTGTTGGATGCATACTGGGACAAACTGACTGCAAGAACGAATCCAGAGTCTTGGTATAATGGTACCGGTGACTACTTATACCCATTGATCTACTGAAATGCCTAGGAGAAGCAAAAATATCACTATCTCATAATAAAAATAGTGGCCAGAAATTAGATTCAATGAAAAATAATAATAAACTCTGGAACTCAATAATTGTGCCCATTTGATGAAAATTGAGACTGCAGAATTGGTCTTGGGCATGACTGGAGCAAATATAACCGATGTTGATTTTTGTAGTCACTACCTTGGGAACCGTGTTTGACTTAGTTAACTAGGTTGACTTTGTCAAAAGTACCCGAACTGAAGGTGGAGCAATAATCTGGATGATGATGAGTACATAATAGACAGATGAAGCTCATATGATTATGTTAGTAGCCAAACATAAATATTTATAGCATGATAGTGGTACAAAAATATAAGCATGCATCAGACTGAAATTAGAGTAACCATTTATTCTTTTACGAAGCCCCTTAAGTATGCTCTCTTACAAAACATAGAAAACAACTATGATGGATAAGGTGATGAAACCAAGGCTAAAAGGTAAACGGAATGACTAGATGACTTTGAACATAGTGATATTTCAGACTTAGGCAATTAAGGTATCCACTTGATTTCATGATGAATAGAGGACATTAGGGAATGGGAGTGTCTCACACATGGATGAATTGATTTGAAAAGTGTCCATTTGACTTTTACATATGTCTACTGCTCACATCTAAGCTAAAATCAAGCTCTGTGAGGTTCTTTTTTAAGACCCTTGCGTTGAGTACACAATAAACTGTAGTGAAGAGATCCTAGGGGACACTTAGAATTAGCTGTCCTTTACTCCATCTCACATCCCAACCCGTAGGATCCGTGAGGAATTAATCATTACGTTTTTCAACAATGGCCAACAATCTTTAGATTTGACATTTATTTATCCAATACTTTTTAAGCCTTTTACAATTTCAGTTCATACCCCTTTAAGGTCTGTCTTAAGACACAATTTGCAAATTTATTTGATGGGCTTGCATTTCTTCAAGATATAGAATATAATAAATAATGCATGTAATGATGGTAGACAACATGCTTCAAGTTTTAGCCAACAACTCTTTAAGTAACTAGGGGGAATATCCACAGTCAAGACCAAACATCGGGGGCAACCGACCAGAGAGGTCAAGGCTTTAAAACCCAACTCACCTAAGCTCAAGAACCAACACCAACGGGTTCTCCTAGCCTAGAAGGATCAAGGCTTCAGCAAGTTTTGTTGCACAACTCAAAGTCGAGAAACAAAACAACATGGGGTCTGTCATCATAAGCTATGTGGGAAACTAAGGTGTCTTCAATCTCACAAGTCAAAGTTCAAGTCAAGGTAAATGTCAATATGGAAGATACAGATGCATGGCGATAGTGAAAAATGATGCCAACCTAGCAAAATAATATAAGTCTGTTTGAGAGGAGCATATACAAGGGCCTTACATAAAGAGTCCATAACCACTCACAATGTAAGTCATCCAAGAAAAATAGTACCATAGTGAGCTAATCAATGCCAAGTCACAACTACTAAAATAAACAATAGAGACAATCATAAATACAAATACCACCTGTATGCTTGCTCAATGATATACCTGTCTCAATGATAGTTGTGGCCCCTAGGTGACTAATGTTATGTTATATAATGTTTTAACATTGTACTTGGGCTTTAGAGGCAACTCGCCCCCCTTAGTCTAGTAGTGTGGAATGTGAGAGACATTCTGTAACAGTCATGGATTTAGTGATTGAAGACATGTAGAGGTTCAATGACTTCTACAGTTGGATGTGAGGAGTGCAGTGGTGCACCAATTTCTGATGATAATAGGTGAGATGCATGATGCATGTGCACGTGCATGGAGGTTAATGTGCATGATGAGTAGGTGTGCTTGTACATGGAGGTTGCATGATGCATGTGCATGAGATTTCAACCATTGTAACAATCCCAAGAGAGTCTCTTGGACTTGATTTCGTATTTTGCATTTTAAGTTAAAATGGAGTTTCCCTTGTTTGCCATCCCTTGCAGGCAAAAGAAGTTGGGCTTGCCCACCTTTGCATAAGCAATTGTTGATCGGCTTGGGTTTTAGTTTTGTTAGAATTTCATTTTATTTTATTTTCTTTTATTTTTCCCACACCTTGCAAGCGATTTGGCCATGCCATCCTTGCAAAATCGTGCCAACTAGCATTCTATTTTATATCAATTTTATTTTTCCCACACCTTGCAAGTGAGTTGGCCAAGCCACCCTTGCAATATCGTGTTGGTTTGCATTGTTAATAATTGTTAATTCTATGTTTCGTTTAAAGCAAAATAAACCTTGCCCCAATCTTCGCCCCGTGTTCACTCCCCTTGCCGTTTGATCTGACCCTGGGTGATAAGAAAGGGAGAAGATTTGAGTTGGCTAGAATAATAGGCATTTTGATCTATTATTGCAAGAGAGAGAAACGAGGATTATTGTGTGGAGCTAGAGGGGTAGAGGTCGTTGGGGGCCTCATGGCACTTTGTGTCCTCTTGTTGAACACCCAACTAGTTCTTGGGATTGATTTGTTGAGCTAGGAGAGAGCCTTGTGCTCTCTTGTTGAGCATCCAACAACTTCTCTCAATTGGGGGATAAGGGTTGAAGGTAGACACCTTAGTTAGTTTACATTTTCTTGTACAACATTCTAATTCCCCTAAGCACAAGTGAGACCTAAAATTAATTAAAACATACAAGACCATTCACAACACATTGCATCTTTTACTTTAATAGAACTCCATTGCACATTCTTTATTCAAAGCATTTTTTATTCAAAGTTCTTTAGTTGATTCGACATAGTTGCAAGCAAGTTTCATTTACTATTGGTTTTATTTCCTTAGTGTATTTTCAGTAATTTAATTTGATGATTGGTTATTGTAGATTGTGAATAGTTCCAATCAATGTATCTAGTAATTTTGTCAAGTTTAATTTAATTTATTTGTGACTCCATAGCCCTAGCAAAATATGCACTAGTTTAGCAAGCAATTGATCATTATTCTTTCTTACAGATTTATTGGGTTAAATATTCAAAGCAGAGTTTGCTTGTCATTTGAAATTATTGCATTTTTGCATGATTGATTGCCATAAAGCTTAAATTAATCTAATATTCTTTTAACTCCTGAAACACAACCTTTGAAACATAGTAAATAGCAGTGTTCCACCGAGTTTCTGGGACGGGGGGGCATGGGAGCGGGGAAATGCACATTGGGGACGTTTAGAGACACCCCAAAATTTTGGGGTATTTTGGGGGACAGGGGGGCGGGGAGGCGTCAGGGTCCCTAACATAGGGGGGTTGGTCTCTAAAATTATAAAAAAGAAAAAAGAAAAATAATAAAAATATGAACCCCAATATATAAACATATCAATTCCTCATCCCATCACCATTTGCATACTAGCATGCTTATGTTCTCGAAGAATTTAGTGTAATTTAATGTAATCGTTACAGGCAAGCATATCATATCGATGTTTGTTTCTTTTTATTTGTTTCTATTTCGTTTTAAAATGACCATTTAGTGTAAAAGCCTAAAATTTAAGATGAACCATTTCTTTTTTGAGTAAAAAAATTTAAAAAATTGAGGGCAGTGGGGGCCTGTCGGAGCCCCCCATTTTTAGGAGGGGGCATGTGGGAGCCCCCCAATCCAGGAAACTCCTAGACCCGCGTTTCCCCAAGTTTTGCAGAAAGGGGGGTGCTAGGAAACGTTTCCCATGGAGCCCCCCAGCCCCCGAGGCGTGGGAAGCGTAGGGGGTGAGCCCTCGACCCTGGGAGGCGCGTCCCCGTGGAACACTGGTAAATAGGGACGACCCCCCTTGACCTTTTTAGGAGTTGGGTCTAAACAAAGGAGTTAGGAATCGATGTGACATTGGGTTCTAAACTCATAGTTGTCTTCAGGAACACACCTAGCGGTTGGAAGACTTTTCCACGGTCAAGTGTGTATTAGGCGGCAACATGGCTCATGACCACTTTAGCTAACCCTCGGGTCTATCAAAGTCACTTATACCTATAGCATAATATCATGACATTTTCATTCCATTGATTTATAGAGTGCTATACGACAACGGTGAGATATGTTTTAGTTTTAGTTAGCCTTGCTCAAGTTTAGTCTTGAATGAGAAGAAGTGATTAAGTTTCTTACATACGCTTAAACTCTTTGAAGTGTTTTGTTTTTATAACTTTCCCTACCTTAGAATTAGTGCATCTGTGTTTAGATTCTAAACTTATTTTCTCAGAGCACTTGTGCATGTGACTATTTATTGTATGATTTTTGTTTGTTTGTTTAAAAGAATTAATAATCTGGGTAGTATATTGTAGGTTTTGTTATTGTTTGCCAGAATTTGAACTATTGCATAGAATAAATTTCACATTTTAACAACCCTTTATTGGAAAAAAAAGAATACTAACATTCCATATTGAGTTATTTATATTGTTGAAACACTAGTGCATGGAAACGAATTGAATTTGTGGAACAGGGCATGCAAATTTCAGTTTTGGGAGGACAATACCCTTTTTGCATATAGCCAGCAAGGCATTTAAATTACTAATCAGAATTATCTAAATTTAGTTCCATTAGAAAGCAGAGTTCCAAATGTGGTATGATTTGACTAGTTCGATTGAGAATTGAGAAAGCTATACCTTTCCAAATTTAAGGTGTTAAAAATGCCCAAATTTTATAGTTATAAAATGCCATTTATGTCTTCTTTTGATTGTTGTGCCTAAACGGCTTTGAATCTGAATATGAAATGTTTCTTGTGAGTCCTGCAATTTTCCTCCTAAAAATAAAATGATAATCTCAACAAACCAAAAGTTATATTAACCTTTTCATTTTTGCGATCATGTGCTTTTGAAACTTAATTAGAATAATTGACTTAACTATTAATTTTGTATTCTCTGATTTTTAGGGAAAAGTTTTAACAAATGAAAGGAAAACTAAAGGATCTGAACCACTTGAAGTGGAGGAGTTGAAGTTTGAGCCAGTGGTACAGATATCAAGGAACACCCTTGATTTGCGTGGCATGAAAGTTGAGGATGCCATTCAAGAAACAAACATTGCCATATCGTCAAAAAGACATGTTTCAACACTTTTTGTTATACACGGCATTGGTACAGGTGCTGTCAAGGAGGCAGTACTGAATATGCTAAAAAGACACCCACGAGTTGTCAAGTTCGAACAAGAAAGTCCCATGAATTTTGGATGTACTATTGTGTACATTAGGTGAATCTGATTGCTTCTAATTTAATTTTCTACAATTGCTTTTTGCATATCAACTGACTTTACAGAACAAATGTTACATACACATATGATTGCTTAGAACCTTGACCTTGAATTTTTAGCAGCAATACTGTTGAGAGTATGAAAATAAACTGTAACATAAGCTCCAAAGATAAATTTGAAAGAAGAATCATTACTAGCGACCATTTGTTGGAAGTGCCATTCAAACCAATCAGAGCAACTTAGTGCTACTATGATCTAGCCAGTAGTAAAAGATCTCTTTTCAGTTGGTCAATCCATTACGACTCTGATGAAGCAGATTTTGAGTGACCTTTTACTTGAGTTCATGCATCGTAGGCATCTTAGTGGTTGGTGATTGGTAAGTTCCACTCAAAGAGATGATATCAACTAAGTGTTAATGGATGCCACTGGTATTAAAGGATCTCTCTACGCTTGATCAATCCATTCTGAAAAGTAAATCAGTGAAGCCAATTTTCTTGTAATCCTTTCTTAAATTCATGCATCCTAGTTCTCTTTAGCTCGGTGAATGGGATCTTTTGTGTCTTGATTCATATAGCTGGATTAGTATTGAAAGAAGAGATTGCATGTTAAAAAACGTGCTTTTGGCAAACCTGGATTTTTTAAAAGACGGTCACCAGGTAATGTGATTAAACATATCACGATAAGAAAACTCCATGAAACAATAGCTATATTAACGACCTTATTTCAGAAAGAAACGTTGCTTAAGAACTTGTGAAACACACACTTGGCATAAATTTGCAAAACCAGGTATGAATATGAAATAATTATTACTGATATAAGTTATGAATGTGATGATTGAATAGAAGAGCTCGGACTTTTTATCACTAAGAAAAAACTGTATCCTGATATTCATATTAATTTGAATCAAATATTACATTGTCGAAAACATATAGAACTCTAGAGTGAAAACCAGTTCATGGCCCTCCAATAATATCTTACTATCTGTAGAAAGTCCACCAGCAGTAAACTGTCTTTTACAAAAAAAGAAACAAGCTGATCCCCCAAAGACACTGTCCCATCCATACATCATATGACTACATTTCAGTGAGTCAAATTGTATACCTGACACATACTGAAGACTAGAAAACTTAATACAGAAACTGAAAACTAGTCTGCATCAAAGGACTCAGAAGACAATATAACTTTGTCTTGTAATTCCTCATAATATAGTGTGCCTTCCAACAAGCCTATGGCTTTCTTTGACAAATTTTCTGCCTCTGTATTCATTTGTCTATAAATATGGAAAAATAAGAGCTCATGACTTTACAAACACATTGAAAGAGAAGTCATGTTAAATACATATTTCTATTTTCTGGGAAAGAGCATATATATATATATATATATATATGTTTGACTGGCCAACCTTAAATATAATTTATGTTGTTATGTTTTATATATTATTTAATTATTATCTCTATATGGTAATATAATGTATGTTACATGGCATCACCTTTCAAGGATACCTATTGGCACCCAGGAATTAGGATTGCACCCTTTGGAATCTTTGTGTCAACTTTTACATCAATACTAATATCCATCACTTGGTAGCGGTGAATAGTTCTTTGAAGGTTTTTGTGATAGATCAATTCAAGGCTTATTTCTGCGGACAGTTTTCATTGGTTCATCATCAGCTTCACTTGGAGTTTCAGTTTGGCTACATGCATGCCATATTTTGGTATTGCTATTTTTGGACAAAGTCATACATCCTTTGCATATAATGTTTTGTACTTAAATGATGACTTTCAGTGCATGCAAGATTGGTAGTGAGATTTTGATTTGCATGTGGAGCTTCCTATCAACTTGCATGTGATTTTGCAGTACACTATTGTAAGCAAGTGGGGCAACCATTGCTTGCATGTCAGGTTTGATGTCATATTTGTGTTCCTTTGGTCACATACAAGTCTAGTGATGCTAATTTTAGTTACATGTGTTATTTCCATGGTTGCATGTAAGTTTCAGTTACATGCAATGTCATATTCACAGTGCCATGCAAAGAATTGAGACATCGCCTTGGTTGCATGCGACTTCCAGTGCATGCATATATATTTTTGGCATGTTCCATCTTTAGGTATTGCTGTGTTTGGAAAGTGATGCATATCGTTAGTGCTTTGGTCTTTGAAACTTATTTGGTGAGCTTACTATTTTTAGTAAATTTCTAATTTTAGCAAGTACTATTCCAGCTGCCATATTGTATGGTAGGGATTATGCATATATCTGCTTGTGGTACTAGAGTGTTGCTTTTAGGTTTTCCTACATTTTTGGTAAGTGTAGGTATATCTCAGGTGCTAATATAGGATCCATGGTTTGGAAAGAAGCATGTGGCAGCTCAATATACCATTTTGCTGCCATCCCTGTTAGAGTTAGCTAGAAAAGCCGTAATCTAATGGAATCATCCATCAGAGAATTAGAGGAACACCAGAGATGAAAAGTCATCACATGGTTCCTCGGATCTTCCTTTGGTTTTCCTTCAAACTTAAGAATATCTGAAGGTAGCTTGGTAGGGAGCAGTGGCCAACTTGGGTTATGTAAAATTGGATCATTGGTTAGCTTAGATAAGAGAGGAAAATTCAAAGTGGCCAAAAGGGAAACTGCATTTGAGCCAAAGAGTTCCAGGATCTTGGAGCATTAGTAGCCCATTAATTCATATTGACATATGGTTGTCCTAGAATGTATGAAGTTCCAGGATTGATGAAAAGTGGATTATACTATCCAAAGTTCTAACCAAATTGAGGTTGTACAAAGGGTTGAGTAAATCCTCTAAAAGTACCTCCCATCCCTCTGAGAGGCTGGCTACCTAGTAAAGAATTAATTGTTGTTGGGTTAACCTTACTTGAGCTTCCAAACCTAGAAAAAAGGATGTTTCCATGTGGAGAATTCTACCCCAAGGAAAATCCAATACTAGTGCCCCCTATGCCAAATATACCACTATGTAGAATGTTAGATGCAAGGGGAGTACTAGTACCCATGCCTCCCAATGACTAGAAAGATAAACTTACCTGGGGCAGGTTGGAGCCAACAACAGTTCCAGTTCTATAGAGGTCAAGTTGTTTGGGATTAAAACAAGCTCAAGTTTGTCTGAGTATGATTCAGTGAAGTGTAGACAAATGTGATCAGTGATGTAGTACAGGGGTATGTAAATTATACTGTAAAATAAATTATGTGTATATATGTACAATACATATATAGTACACTGAGTATGTGCAAGTGTAAAGTATGCAGTGGCATAAAGTGTATAACTAGGAAACAATGAAGTGTGAATGATCCATTCCTTGTGAAAATATTGATGATGATATGTGATGATTATCCTATGCATGCTTTGATACGACGTTGATACATGCCATGAGTTGATCCACACCTATGATGATGCAAGCCTTGTGTTCAATGGAAGTAGATAAGTATTATTTGTTCAGTGTTTGGGTATGACGATGTAACACCCCGGTTTTGACCCCATGGTATTAAATTGCATATGATGTAAATAACGTTAATAAATCGTGGTGTGGAGCTCAAGGCAAAGGCCCACCATGGATTTAGTATTTTATGTTTCGGCAATTAAAATCGATGCCAACGGTTTATGTGCTAGCCAGGCACAATATGTTTCGAGACATCATGTAACTATGCAATTAATAAAAATACCACAACTAGCTATGCGTCGCAATGTTAAAGAGACAGGGGCATGATTTCACAAGGAATAGGGAGGGGGAAATATTCAAACCCTTGAGCCAATGGAGAAAAACCAAATATCAAAGAGAAAACCCATAAAGTTGTCAACTACCCATTTTGTCTTTTGTGCCCAGTCATCTAGAAGTTGGTTGAGGAAGTTATTTCCTTGGGATGGGAAATGTATGGAGGTCAAATTCGAATTGGAAAGACCACCCATTTTGGAAAAAGCGTGTTTTTGACTTGTGAAGCAAGTAAATGCTTGGAAATGCATGACCAAGCCATTATTCACCCACATCTTTCATTCCTCACCCATTCTCATGGAGGTTGGGGCTGTCTCACGCAACTGAAGCTTGCTAAGCTTTCTCCCTCACGATTTTCTTGTTGTTTTCTTCATTTTCTCCATGCCCAGAATTCGTTTTCTGTGTTGCCGGCGAATGAGAAGAAGCGGACCACGATTCTTAGGGTTTGAAGAGACCGTTTTTGCCTTGTGAGCAAGCTGGGAGCTTCCCTCACGTTTTTCTGTAGTTTACCCATTTTTCTCCATGGCTGGGAAGTCGTTTTTGTGTTGATTAGCGAATGGGAGAAGAGACCCACGATTTTGGGGGCTTTAAGAGGATGTTTTTCCTCTCCTCATGCAGTTGAGCTTGTTGGGTGTTTTCCCCTCATGATTTTTGTTGTTTCCTCATTGTTCCATACCCATAAATTCGTTGGTGTGTTGCTTAGGGGTTAGGGAGCCAATATTTCTCGATTTGTGGGTGAATAGAGGTTGTTTTTGCTCCTGCTATGTCCAGAAACGTTTTCTGAGTCCAGATGTACGATTTGTGGGTTTATGGTGGACGAGTTGCTCCCATATTTCCCAAGACTGATTCCCGGAATCGCATTTTTCTCACCCAGGGTTGTTTTTCCCCATCTGCCATTTTGTTTTGTTTTTGCCAAACGTTTCTCTACAACCCAACAATTGTATTTTGATGTGAAGTGCATGCTTGTGTTGACTTGGCTGAGTAAGTTCAAGGAACCCATCTGTTAGATGGTTGAATGTGTTTGGATGTGATTGTTGGCTTGGATGAGTAGGTCCAAGGCCCCCATGTTATTGGCTTGTTGCCCTAATAGTCTGAGAAACCCAACTGTGTGTTGGCTTGACTATGGGTGTATGGTATTGCTGTGTGTAAGCTTGTTGTTCCCTAGTTTCTTGTGGAAATCATGCCTAGCTCGGGGGTGGCAGTGGCGCTGAGAGATTGATGACCACATAAGCCTATGGTTGGGTGGAACGTTGCAGTGACATAGCTAGTTGCGGGGAAGCTTCTTCTCAAGTTAAGTATTATTTGTGTATTTAATTTCCGCAACTGTATTTGTTTTATGAATTACTATGAACATGCTGAATGCTTGAATGAATGTGTTTTTCTTCCGCTGTTTATTTCATGTATAATGCATCTATGTATGTTTTTAATTCAATGCATTTTTACTATTACCATGTTCATGGGGCTAGATCGCCCGTTGACAGCAGTAGCAGCCTAGTCGCGTCCTCTCCATCACTGGTATGAGGGGTGGGGACGTGATCGTGTGGTATCAGAGCATTGGTTGCAACATTGGGCCTCAATGGGCCATAAAGAACAATTGACAGAGGAAGAATCACCCTATGTGGTCAGCAGGAAAAGCAACAGAGAGGAGAAATTTTCCAAAATTTTTCTAAGTGTTGGAGTGTTTCTTATGTCGGCTCAGTTTGCTGAGTTGAGTCGACACATGTTTGAAATTGCTGAGTTGAGCCGATGAAGATCGTCGCGATGCATATCGGCTTGAAACGCTAAGTTTCGTTGACACATTTCGGTTGGGTTGGTCGAGTTTTGCCGACAAGATTGGAGCGACCGTGTTGGCATGGAAGGCCAAGATGAGCCAATGAGTAAGAGGAAGGAAGAATATTTTTCTAAGTGTTGGAATCTTCCTGTCGGCGGGAAAATGTGAGTTTTTCTAAGTGTTGGAATCTTGCCATCGGCAGGAAACTTGGGGAGTTTTGCCGATGCATGTTGGATGAATTCAGTAAGTTTTGTCGATACGTATTGGGTGGAAAAGTGGATTCTCGCTGATATGTGTCGGGTGGAAAAGTGGAGTTTCGTCGATGCCAAGAAGAAAGAAGAAAAAATTTCAAAATTTTTCTGAGTGTCGATAACCCCATATCAGCAAGAAAAGATGAGTTTTTTCGATATGTGTCAGGTGAACTTGGTGAGTTTTGCTGACGCCGGAAAAGTTTTGTGAGTTTTACTGATCGGATGAAAAGGGTGAGTTTTGTCGATACGTGTTGGGTAAACTCGACAAGTTTTGCCGAAACGTCGGAAGGGAAACCAGAGTTTCGTCGATTGGGTGGAAAAGCTGAGTTCGCCGAAACAGAGAATTAAGTAGTTTTTTCAGTTGGATTTACAGGGGCCAGAAAGTTGAAAAATGGCAGTGAGGTTATGTGCCAGATTGCGCGAAAATGAAAGATTTACAAAGTAAAAAACAAGGACGCCCCCTTGACCCTCGTCGTCCTCGTGAGACAGTCATTGTTATGAAAGAAAGTGATATGTTATTTCCAAATGTAGGTAAGAAATTTATAATTCCTTAGAATCTTGTGCAACTAACAAGGGAGTTCCTGAACAAGATTTTTGCAGAGTTGCAAGGAAGAAAATAAAAGGATGGTCAAGGATCTGGTAGAGCAAAACCAGTTGGCTACAACCATGTTGCAGAGTTTGACAGATCTCCAAAGGCAGATAAACTCTGGGCATCAGTTAATAGAGATAGAAGGGAGTAGGAGAAATTCCCACAAGGAGGATGTGAAGCTGGACCAAAGGAAGAGAGGCTTCAAACCTTCTCACCTCCTAAATCAGTAAAGGCAGACATCACAAGCTATGATTAAGCTAGCCAAAGTGATGAGGAAAAGGTCCAGGAACCCACTCAAGTGTTGAGGATGTGGAGGAGACCATCTGATTAAATACTGTCCACATCGGAGTGGGAATGAAGGTCAAGTCCTCAGTACTCAAGAAGATGAAGCTGTGGGTCAGGAAGCAAGGGTCATTCCTAAAATTTGTGCAGTGTTAGAAGACCACCAAGTAGAGCATCAATCAACCGTGGTGGAAGTTGAGGGTGAGATTGCTGAACATATTATTTATGTTTTGATTAACCTACTATATCACCCTTGGACTTGTTGAGATGTGCACTTTGAAGAAGTCAAAGTATAGAAGATTGTGGTTAGTCAAACTAGCCACTAGAACCAAGAAGAAGGTCAGTGAGGTGATAAAGAAATGTCCATTGGTCATGGATGGGTTAATCACTTGTGCAGATATGAATGTGCTGCCACTTGGATCCTATGATGTCCTCATTGGAATGGATTGGTTGGAAGCACATAGAGCAAAGCTTGATTGTTACAACAATATTCTTGAGTGCTTGGATGAAGAAGGCAACCTAAAGGTTGTGAAAGGCCTTCAAAAAGTGATCTCCAGTAGGCAGATTTCAACAATGCAGCTAAAGAAGTTATGTGGGAAAAGTTGCAGAGTGTATGCAACTCATGTTTTGGAGGCAGTAGAGAATGATACTCCTAGGTTGGAGGGATGTCATGTGGTACAGGAATTCATGAATGTTTTTCCTGATGAAATTCTAGGGTTTGCTCCAAAGAGGGACATCAATTTTACAATTGAACTTGTGCTAGGTAAAGCACCAGTGTCCAAGACACCCTACAGGGTGAGTACACCAGAAATGCTAGATCTGAAGATGTAGCTACAAGAGTTGTGGGAAAAGAAGTATAACAGGTCAAGTGTGTCCTCGTGGGGAGCACCGGTTTTGTTTGAGAAAGAGAAAGATGATACACTCTGGTTGTGTATTGCTTGCAGACAGTTGAACAGAGTCACTTTGAAGAGAAAGTATCATTTTCCTAGGATTGATGACCTCTTTGATCAAATGAGAGGAGCAAATGTATTTTCCAAGATTGACTTGAGGTCTAGTTACCATCAGGTAAGAATCAATGATGAAGATGTTCATAAGACAACCTTCAGAACAAGGTATGGACCTTATGAGTTTGTAGTGGTACCATTTGGTTTCACAAATGCACTAGCTACATTCATGTGCCTCATGAAAAATGTTTTCAGTAAGTATTTGGACATGTTTGTTCTTGTTCTCCTTGATGGCAATCTTATCTATTCTAAGAATGAGAAAGAACATGTGGAACATTGGAGGCTGACTTTGGAAATTGCTCAGGAAGCATAAGCTGTATGCAAGGTTGAGCAATGGTGATTTCTATGAAGATAGAATTTATTATTTGGGTCACATTATCTCACATAAATGAATATCTATAGACCTTGAAAAGATTGCAAGAGGTTCACTGAAGGATATTCTGCAGGTAAAGTTGAGTCGTATATGTTGAGGAAGCCTGCATGTGGACTTGTAGTTCCATGGGGAAATGACCCTTGTGTATGTGGGCATACATATAAGGACTTCGTGAAGACTCAGGTAGAATGACCTAAGCAGAGCAGTATGGTTGCGCCCAATGAAACCCAGGGCATGAAGCTTCCATGTGTTATGAGAAGGATCTTATGATTGAGAACAGATGTTGGAACTTCAGATTGTAAGTTTTTTTGTTGATTATGGGAGACTGTGATCTCTTGTGATGGTTTTGAATCATGTTAACAATGGATATGCTTGTCTTGCATTGCTTGATGTCTGAAGTTTCCTGTTGCTAAATATGACTGTTTGGCTGATTTAAAATGGTGTCAATATGACATGTTGTATGTGGATGTCCAGGTTTTGGGACATCTTGTGTAAGTAGGGGATAAGTGATCCCACTTGCAAAAGCCAAACAGTATGAGGATGATCTCATGGTTACAAAAATCTGAGTTTTTGCCAGAAGCAGAATTGTGAACTAAGATTTTTATTTGACTATTGTTCGGGTACACTGGGTACTCCCAAAAGACCGAACACCAAGAGCAACCACTCACACAAACAGATCATAGATCAATACACCAATGTTTGTCATGTGGTTAAAACCCTCGAGAGGGAAACAGTCCACGACCCCAGCCAAATAGCTACTTGGAGCGATTTATTATGCAAAAGAAAGAAAGTTACATGAGCTTCTCATAATCGATCAACTAGCTAAGGACCCTCCATGCTCTTCAAATAGAGATCATGGACCAATCGGGTGTTAAGCCACGGATCAATGGTAGGTATGATCTAAGAGAAGTTGAACCGTCGGATCAATCTATGTCTAGAACATATCGTGACCGTCGGATTAGAATATTTACAAATGCATATTAAAGAAACACACTTTACCTAACAAAAATATTACACAAGTTGATCTTAACTAACTCCTAAGTGTCTAAATATCCTAACATTCCCCCTTAAGAACAACTTGGGATAGGATTGAAGGATTTACAAAAGTGACACTATTAGGAGAAGGAAGGAGGCATTAGAGCCTATCCCCCCTTAAGGACACATTCCTGAACTCCTAACATAGATCGAAGTTTAGAGAACTTCGCTTCTGTAGGAGACTTGGTGAAGATGTCTGCAACTTGATCATCTGTAGGGCAGTAAAGCATTTCAAGAACATGATCATGAACAAGATTTCTGATGAAGTGCATGTGTAGCTCAATGTGTTTGCTGTGTTGATGTAGAACTGGATCTTTGGCAAGCTTGATGGCACTTTGATTGTCGCACCAAAGTGGAGTAGGCTGCTGCTGCTCGAATCCAAACTCTGAAAAGATCTGTCGAAGCCATAAAGCTTCCTGACTGGCATTAACTGCGGCTCGATATTCTGCTTCTACTGAATAAAGAGCAAGAGCTTGTTGTTTCTTACAAGCCCAAGTGACAGGTCCAGATCCCAGACTGAAAACATAACTTGCAGTAGACTTTCGATCATCAAGATTGTCGGCCCAATCTGAATCAGTGAAACCAACCAACAAAGGTTTCCCCCCTGTACTGTAATGAATCCCAAACTGAATTGTACATCGAATATATCGAAGTATTCTTTTTGTTGCTTTCCAATGACTTTCATGAGGTGTTTGCATATAACGGGCAACACGACCAACGACAAAGGAAAGGTCAGGACGTGAATGAGTCAAGTATAAGAGACTACCAACAAGCTGACGATACAAGGTGGCATCTACTTTAGGTGAAGTACAAGTGGCAGAAAGTTTGACTCCAGACTAAAAGGGAGAAGGGGCTGGTTTACAATCTTCCATGTGAAAGCGACAAAGAAGGTCACAAGCATACTTAGAATGGGAAAGAAATATTCCTTCTTTGGTTTGCAAGACTTGGAGACCAAGAAAATAATGCAAATGTCCTAAGTCTGACATTTCAAAATTTTGCATAAGACTGGATTTCACATGGGTTAAAAGTTTAGGGTCACTACCAGTAAGGATAAGATCATCAACATAAAGAACAAGTATGATGAGATGGTTTCCTACTGTCTTGGTATAGACATTGGGGTCAGAATGGCATCTAAAAAAACCAGTGTTAAGGAGAAAGCTATCCATTTTGGCATACCAAGCTCTAGGAGCTTGCTTAAGGCCATATAATGATTTCTTAAGGCGACAGACAAGGTTAGAGTTTTTCTGAACATATTCAAGAGGTTGTTCCATGTAAATTTCCTCCTGTAAACCACCATGTAAAAAGGCAGACTTGACATCCATTTGATGGACTTCCCAATTATGTAAGGCTGCAAGGGAAAGAACAAGGCGGACGGAGTTCATTTTTGCGACAGGAGCAAAGGTTTCATTGTAGTCAATCCCTTCAACTTAGGAAAAACCTTTGGCAGGCCATATAATGATTTCTTAAGGCGACAGACAAGGTTAGAGTTTTTCTGAACATATTCAAGAGGTTGTTCCATGTAAATTTCCTCCTGTAAACCACCATGTAAAAAGGCAGACTTGACATCCATTTGATGGACTTCCCAATTATGTAAGGCTGCAAGGGAAAGAACAAGGCGGACGGAGTTCATTTTTGCGACAGGAGCAAAGGTTTCATTGTAGTCAATCCCTTCAACTTAGGAAAAACCTTTGGCAGGCCATATAATGATTTCTTAAGGCGACAGACAAGGTTAGAGTTTTTCTGAACATATTCAAGAGGTTGTTCCATGTAAATTTCCTCCTGTAAACCACCATGTAAAAAGGCAGACTTGACATCCATTTGATGGACTTCCCAATTATGTAAGGCTGCAAGGGAAAGAACAAGGCGGACGGAGTTCATTTTTGCGACAGGAGCAAAGGTTTCATTGTAGTCAATCCCTTCAACTTAGGAAAAACCTTTGGCAGGCCATATAATGATTTCTTAAGGCGACAGACAAGGTTAGAGTTTTTCTGAACATATTCAAGAGGTTGTTCCATGTAAATTTCCTCCTGTAAACCACCATGTAAAAAGGCAGACTTGACATCCATTTGATGGACTTCCCAATTATGTAAGGCTGCAAGGGAAAGAACAAGGCGGACGGAGTTCATTTTTGCGACAGGAGCAAAGGTTTCATTGTAGTCAATCCCTTCAACTTAGGAAAAACCTTTGGCAACTAACCTGGCCTTAAGTCTTTCAACACTTCCATCTGATGCATACTTAGTCCTGTAGATCCATTTACATCTAATAAGTTTTCTTCCTTTTGGAAGAGGAACAAGATCCCAAGTATCGTTCGCCATTAAGGAACGATATTCTTCATCCATAGCTGTATCCCAATCTGGGTTTCCTGAAGCTTCTGCAAAAGTTTCTGGATCATGATTCTTGGAAACTTGATCCAAAAGAGAAGAGGCTCGCTAAAACTGAGAATGTGTTCGACGTTGATCTCTAGGATCACCGACAAGATCACTAGCTGTTTCACATGTTGAACGGACCCATCGATGAAGCATTGGTGCTGGTGCAACTGGAGGAACATGAGCACGCGGAGGTGGATTTTCATCCTCACTGTCATCATCAGAAACTGGAGTTGGAAACTTGTCAAGGAAGTTGGAAGAAGAAGAAGGCACATTCGTCGAATCAGGCTTGTAGGTCAAAGATGGCACACCCACCAAGTTAGGCTTGCAGGACAAGAGATTTTCATCAAATTTAACATCTCTTCTAATGATTATATCATGAGAATGTGGCTGAAGAAGTCTATAACCTTTTACATCTTCAGAATATCCAACAAATATGCACTTTTCACTTTTAGGCTGCAATGCTTTTCGTTTTTCATCCGGAATGTGAGCTCATGCTTCACAACCAAACACACGGAAGTGACTTACATTTGGTTTAATTTTACTCCATGCTTCTTCCGATGTTATACCTTGTAAAACTTTAGTGGGTGTGCGATTAACTATGTAATTTGCACAATTTATGGCCTCAGCCCAATATTGAAGACTTAGTCCCTTAGATTGGATCATACAATTAGCCATTTATTTTAAAGTACGGTTCTTCCGTTCAGCCACACCATTTTGTTGTGGTGTATATGGAACAGTGTGTTGTTGTTGGATACTTTGTTCAGTGCAGAAAGTAGTGAACTTTTTGTTAACATATTCTCCTCCATTGTCAGATCTTAACTTAATAATTTGATGACCAGATTGTTTTTCAACAAGGGCCTTATAGGCCAAGAATATGTTAAATACTTCGCTCTTAAGTTTTAGGAAGTAAACCCAAGTGCGTCTGGAGTAGTCATCAATGAAAGTTAAGAAATATTTGAAGCCAGAAAAGGAAGCAGATGGAAGAGGACCACACAAGTCACTATGCACAACCTCCAAGGGAACCGAGGCATGCCAAGAGGCACGTTTGTCAAAACTGTTCCGATGATGTTTTTTGAGTACACAACCAGAAAAAAACACCATCCTTGCAAGATACCATCGGAAGACCAGTCACCATATTGTCTTTACATAGTTGTTGCAATGAGCGATAATTTAAGTGACCAAATCGCTTATGCCAAAGTTTGCTCAAGTTATCACTATGAGCAACAAAAACTGAAGGAAAAGGTGATGACTCAAAGCTGTTAAATTTGTACAACCTGGTAATATCATCAACAATTATGGTAGCTAGGACATGTTGAGGATCTTTAAAATCCTTGATTACAACTTGGTTAGGTGTAAACGTTACAGTTTTACCTTCACCAGAATGAGTGATTTGATAGACTGACAACAAATTGCAGGAAATTCTTGGAACACAGTACATCACTAAAATGACCATTTTCTATTGGAACTATTCCAGATCCTACAACACTTAGAGAACTATCATCACCAACAAATATTTGTTTGGTGTTATATTTATTCATAGTAGAAAAGATGTCTTGATTCTTAACCATATGATAAGATGCTCCAGAATTAATGAGCAATTCATTTGAAGTAGAATAAGAAGATGTAGTATAAGAGTAACCAGAAACACAAAGTGCATGTCCATGAGAGGTAGATTCTGAAGACAAATCTATGCTAATGTGGTGCTTCTTCATTGCTGCTTCCAAAGCTGCCATCTTCTTAAAACACTTACATTCATCATAATTATCTTTCCCACAAAAATTGCAATGACGCTTAGTTTTCTTTCCTTTAGGCTTGGATCCTTTGTCATTTTTTAAGGAAGGAGCTGGCTGAGAGGGTTTTGGACCCTTGTTTGACTTAATTGTGAAAATTTTGTTTCTTGGGAGGCTTGGACTTTTTTTGCTGTTGGGACAATAAGGCATTCCCAGATGTATCTGCATTGTTAATTATTCCAAGATGAATGAGCTTATCTTGCTCTCTAATTAAGGAGTCACAAAAGGATTCAAGACTAGGCTCTTGATAGTTAGCTGCATTCAAGGATTCTTTCATGGAGTAAAATGTAGATACAAAAACAGAATATGCAGGTCCAAGTTTGGAAAGAATATGATAAATACATTGTTTGTCGTCTTTTTTAATCTTGCATTCTTCACATAAGAGTCTAATAGTTTTATACTTAGATAAATAGTCTTGAATGCATGAAAAATCACTTGGATTCAAAGAAATCAACTCATTCTCAAGTTGAAACCTCGAATTTCATTAAACCAAACACAGATCTCAACTTTTCCCAAGCTTTATCAGGTTCATCAATTCCAGATATGTGGATTCGCAAATCAGTAGAGATTGACATCCCAATCAATCCATGAGTTTCATCACATCTAATTGCCCATTTTATTTTCTTATCATCATCAGTGGTTTCTGTTTCTTTCCCTGAGGTAATTCTGAAAAGTCCCCTACTTCGTAAAACATCCTCCATACGAGATTTCCATGAAAAATAGTTAGACCTGGTAAGTATAATATCACAAGGGGCAGTCATACTGTAAAATAATGGCTGAAAGAATAGAAACTAACTGTCTGGATGCAAAGAGCTCGAAAAATTAGGTTGTTTTAAAAAAAACGACACTAAAAACTGATTCCGAATGATGAAGATATGCTTGATCAAAGAAAATGTTGAAGGTGTTCTCAATAGTGACGTGGCAGATGTTAACTTGACCAACTAAAAAAAAGAACTCCCTTCTTCCCAAGATCAACCTTTGACAATCACTTTACAATAAAATTACTTTTAAGTGAATCACTTTTGTAGAAAAGTGATGTTCATTTTTACAACAATGTTACTTGAAATAGTGCGGCAATAAATTAAAAGACTCAAGTGACTCACTTTTTATTTTATTTTATTTAAGTGAGATGCACTTTTACAATAAAATAACTTGAAAATATAAATTGCATGCACTAAATAGTAGCTTAATAAGACTTGAATTCAAGACCTATTAAGGAATAAAGCAACTTTGAATCAAGTGAACTAAGTTTAAAATGTACGTAAAAGAATGGAAAGAGGAAAGGTTTTTTTTTTTTTTACTCTTCTCTCTCGTCCTTCGTGCTTTGCCTTTTTTCCTGCAAATCACAAAAAAACCCGAAAAAACAAAAAAAAAATTCCACACTATGGGGTTAGATCTTGGTTAGCTTACCCGAAAACTCTACGTTT
This sequence comes from Pseudotsuga menziesii, assembly GCA_001517045.1. Classification (NCBI taxonomy): domain Eukaryota; kingdom Viridiplantae; phylum Streptophyta; class Pinopsida; order Pinales; family Pinaceae; genus Pseudotsuga; species Pseudotsuga menziesii. The sequence continues at coordinate 653,216 of LPNX010971676.1, read as the reverse complement.
TCAAGTTTTCTTGTTGTTTCTGATTTGCTGCGATCGCACAAGGTGCACGAAAAAGAGCATACGTAGCCGAGAAGACAAGAAAAAAAAACTTTTCCTTTCTCTTTCTGATTCGCCGCGATCGCGCAAGGTGCACGACAAAGAGCATACGCAGCCAGGGAAGGCAACGGTTTGAGACTAAAACAATAAAGATCTAATAATGAAACTGATAAAATATGAGAGATTTAAAAAAATAAATAAAATCCGTCACTGTAACATTATACCTTCAAATTTGCCGAAATGGGTGTTTCTAGAACAAGCGGAAATAGTTTTCGATGAAACGAAAACTATTTTCTAATGGAAACGACACTCTAGACGCAATGGAACAGCTCCCACAGACCACAAATGCGCAGAAACTCCAGAACCAGAAACCCTTTCAAAGTTTCAGCAACACCGGTTCCAGATTTTGATCACAAACGGAAGCGACTCTTTATAAACGCTCTGATACCATGTTCGGGTACACAGGGTACTCCCAAAAGACCGAACACCAAGTGCAGCCACTCACACAAACAGATCGCAGATCAATATACCAATGTTTGTTACGTGGTTAAAACCCTCGAGAGGGAAACAGTCCATGGCCCCAGCCAAATAGCTACTTGGAGCAATTTATTATGCAAAACAAAGAAAGTTACATGAGCTTCTCATAATCGATCAACTAGCCAAGGACTCTCCATGCTCTTTATATAGAGATCATGGACCAATCAGGTGTTAAGCCACGGATCAATGGTAGGTATGATCTAAGAGAAGTTGAACTGTTGGATCACTCTATGTCTAGAACATATCGTGACCGTTGGATTAGAATATTTACAAATGCATACTAAACAAACACACTTTACCTAACAGAAATATTACACAAGCTGATCTTAACTAACGCCTAAGTGTTTAAATATCCTAACAACTATCAATGTTATTGACCGTTTGATATTTGGGAAATCATGTATGCATGAAATAGATTTAAAAATCTATGATTAAAATTTTATGATGACATCTCATGTAAACTGCATACTTGTATGTAACGCAGGTGAGATGATGAAAGTACGCCATTGGAGTACATAGCTTCTCGGAAGGATGTGTTTGAGATACATAACTCCTCGGAAGGATGTATTGGGTGTATATGGCTCCTCGAAAGAATGTACTTGGATACATAACTTCTCGGAGGGATGTGTTTGAAATAGGTTTGAAAACCTATGATTGCAATTTTTTTATGATGACATCTCATATGAACTGCATGCTTGTATGTAACACAGGTGAGATGATGAAAATATGTACTAGACATACATGGCTTCTCAGAAGGATGTAGTGGGATACATAGTTTCTCGAAGGGATGTGTTGGAATAGGTTTGAGAACCTTTGATTGAAATTTGATGATAACATCTGATGTAAACTGCATGTCTGTATGTAATGCATGTGCGATGATGAAACATGTACATGGGGTACATGGCTCCTCTGGAAAGATGTACTTGGGTACATAGCTTCTCCCCCCTGCCAACCAGGCATCGATATGCATCACTAGGGGCGCCCAGGGCGTAAGACATCCGGTTAGACTTCTTTCTGCATACATTCACGCTGTAAGGGGACTGTCACAAGAGTGGGGACTCTGTGAAGAGAATAGCCCCTAGGTATTATGATGTCTGGAAAGGAAACGCCTGAGCATTGGTAAGCACTTGGAGGAGGTGCTAGGCCCTTAAGCCAGAGCTGTCATTAAGCACCCAAGGAGGTGTTAGGCTCTGAAGTGGGGTTGGCTAGATCTCGTTTAAGAGATGCTATACAGATAAGTATTGGATTACTCGGCAAATCCTGGTTGATTTTCTGTAATTACACATGTGCATAATGATTCAAGTAAGATTTTGAAAATCTTGTTAAGAAATGAATCTTGCGAAAATGAATTTGACATGTGAATTAATCTGTTATGGTGCATGGAAAGGAAGCACCTGAGCTTGGTAAGCACGGGAAGAGGTGCTAGGCTCTTCAGAAGAGATGCCATTGAAGCACCCAAAGAGGTGTTAGGCACTGAAGCGGGGCTGACCAAATCTCGGTTGAGAGATGTTATACAGATAAGTATTAGGTTTACTTATCAAACTTTTGTTGTTGTTGATTTATGTAAATATACATGAGCATATGATGCAGCCATGGTTTTGAAAATCTTGTTATAGATTGCATCCTATAGGAATGAATTTGACCTATGAATTAAATTCATTGTGGTGTTCAGAAAGGAAGCACCTAAGCTTGGTGAGCACCTAGAAGAGGTGTTGGGCTCAAGAACAGAGCTGTCAGACCTCGGTTGAGAGGTATTTTCAGGTGATCCAAGGTTTGCAGAAACCAGGAAACCTTTTAATGCACACCGAGGTGTGGGGTGGGGCAGGGTTGTGAGTGCCATGGTTGTATAAAGCCCGGTCAGACAACTATGGAACCAAGAGAAGATACTTATGTAGTTATGTGTTTGGTTCACTTGACAACTTCTTGTTGATTTTATGTCAATATACATGTGCGTGTGATTCATCCATGATTTCGGAAAATCTTGTGAATACTAACATGGGAATTGACTCATTGCTTGGGGTTTGAGCATAGGTATTGCTGGTTGCTAAAGGCATTGGAAATGATTCAAGCGAAGGAGAAGGATTCTCCAAGACCCATAAAAAGATTCTGTGGTGTGTACTGATGCATGCAATCCAAGACTTGGAGGAGGTCGTATGCAAGACAACCACGAAGTGGAATCAAGGAGGAGTTCCAGATCGTACCATTGGACAGGTAAAGGTGCAGAGGAAGCACCACGGTCCTAATACGACTACTTGGGATCTGGGGGATGCCATGCGATTGGCACAACCAGTTTTCGGTTCAATTTTGTGGAGCACTGAGGGCGGTGCTTGTGTAGCATTTTGTTAATTTTTTTGTAAAGCACCAAGGACAATGCTATTAAGGGGGAGGGGAATGTAACACCCCGGTTGTGACCCTATGGTATTGAATTGCATATGATGTAAATAGCGTTAATAAATCGTGGTGTGGAGCTCAAGGCAAAGGCCCGCCATGGATTTAGTATTTTATGTTTCGACAATTAAAATTGATGCCAACAGTTTATGTGCTAGCCAGGCACAACATGTTTTGAGACATCATGTAACTATGCAATTAATAAAAATACCACAACTAGCTATGCACCACAACGTTAAAGAGATGGGGGCATGATTTCACAAGGAATAGGAAGGGAGAAATATTAAAACCCTTGAGCCAATGGGGAAAAACCAAATGTCAAAGGGAAAACCCATAAAGTTGTCAACTATCCATTTTGTCTTTTGTGCCCAGTCATCTGGAAGTTGATTGAAGAAGTTATTTCCTTGGGATGGGAAAGGTATGGAGGTCAATTTCGAATTGGGGAGACCACCCATTTTGGAAAAACATGTTTTTGACTTGTGGGGCAAGTAAATGCTTGGAAATGTATGACCAAGCCATTATTCACCCACATCTTTCATTCCTCACCCATTCTCATGGAGGTTGGGGCTCTCTCACGCAGCTGAAGTTTGATGAGCTTTCTCCCTCACAATTTTTTTGTTGTTTTCTTCATTTTCTCCATGCCCAGAATTCGTTTATGTGTTATCGATGAATGGGAAGAAGGGGACCACGATTCCTGGGGTTTGAGGAGGCCGTTTTTGCCTTGTGAGCAAGCTGGGAGCTTCCCTCACGTTTTTCTGCAGTTTACCCATTTTTCTCCATGGCTGGGAAGTCGTTTTTGTGTTGCTCAGCGAATGGGAGAAGAGACCCATGATTTTGGGGGCTTTAAGAGGATGTTTTTCCTCTCCTGTTGTTTCCTCATTGTTCCATACCCATAAATTCGTTTGGTGTGTTGCTCAGGGGTTAGGGAACCAAGATTTCCCGATTTGTTGGTGAACGAAGGTCATTTTTGCTCCTGCTATGTCCAGAAACGTTCTCTGAGTCCAGATGTACGATTTGGAGGTTTATGGTTGACGAGTTGCTCCCATATTTTGCTCACCCAGGGTTGTTTTTCCCCATCTGCCATTTTTGTTTGTGGTTGCCAAACGTTTCTCTACAACCCAACAATTGTATTTTGCTGTGAAGTGCATGTTTGTGTTGACTTGGCTGAGTAAGTCCAAGGAACCCATCTGTTAGATGGTTGAATGTGTTTGGATGTGATTGTTGGCTTGGATGAGTAGGTCCAAGGTCCCCATGTTATTGGCTTGTTGCCCTAATAGTCTGAGAAACCCAATTGTGTGTTGGCTTGACTATGGGTGTATGGTATTGCTGTGTGTAAGCTTGTTGTTCCCTGGTTCCTTGTAGAAATCATGCCCAGCTCAGGAGTGGCAGTGGCACTGAGAGATTGATGAGCACACTGGGCTATGGTTGGGTAGAACGTTGCAGTGACATAGCTAGTTGCGGGGAAGCTTCTTCTCAAGATAAGTATTCTTTGTGTATTTAATTTTTGCATCTGTATTTGTTTTATAAATTACTATGAACATGCGGAATGCTTGAATGAATGTGTTTTTCTTCTGTTGTTTATTTTATGTATAATGCATCTATTTATGTTTTTAATTCAATGCATTTTCATTATTATCATGTTCATGGGGCTAGATCGCTCATTGACAACAGTAGCAGCCTAGTCGCGTCCTCTCCATCGTCGGTATGAGGGGTGGGGATGTGACAAACGAGGTGTACAAGGATGTACATGAGTAGTGTGTGTGATGGTGATAAGGCTTATATACATGGATGACTTGGCAATGAACAGAGAACAAAAGTTATCAATAGCAGGAAGTTCAAAGTTTGGTATGTGACAGGTCCACAGGTTCGACAATCTCTTCTTATGTGGGTGGCAGGACGGGGCAAAAAAAAGAGGTGGTAGCCTCCTTCCGGTTGTAACCGGAAAACTAGGGATTTGAAGCTTCCTTCAGGTTGTAGTATGCAAATAAAGGGGTTGTAGCCTTCTTCTAGTTGCAGCTGGAAAATTGAAGTCTTTATAATAAGGGGGTTGTTGCCTCCTTCCAGTTATTTCTGGAAAACTATTTTTTAAAGGCTTTTGTGGTTTTACCCCGAGAACTTGGGTTTCCATATAAAAAATTATTGTGTACTGTGCAACTTGTTATTTTTATACACATTGATGATGTGCTATGATTGGTGATCAACAACCTGTTTTTGATTAAAATTTTAAATAGTACAAACACTGATTTACCCCTCTCTCAGTGTTTCAACAATATAAGTGGATGTATGTGGAAATTGAACCCAATGATAGATTAATTTTACTCACAACAATTATCAATTGAACATGCAAAATCACTCACAAAAGAGACTGAATCATGAGCTGAACACTAAACTGTATTGAATAAGTGTACAATAGCCAACCCTGTAACATAATAGGTTGCATCATTAAATAATTACATAAGGGATTCGAATGCATGAGGAGCAATTCGAATCTAGCATAAAGCAGGCTTACTAAAATTAAGCAAGTCCCCCATAGGTGCAAAAAGGTGATCCCAAATCAGTCATGGAGCTCACAAATTAGCAAAAAGGCTTAGGCAAGCTAAAGAGTGATGGAATGACAACTAATACATGCTTTTACAAGGAGAAAAGAGTGGAGGATGTGTAGGACAAAAAACTAGTCAACCTCACCTAGTCAAGCTTTTCCATTTGCCTTAAAACACTGAAAAAGCAAGGAATAAAGCAGAAAAAGCAGAAGGGAGCTTAGGAGGCCAGGAATAAAGCAGATTTGATTCCTTGAGGTTTCCCAAGCGCTACATGAGTCAAAAAAGGCAAGTTTGACCACTATGGATAGGTAAATGACAACTTGCACAAGGTGGGACACATGAACTAGGCAAATAAAACAAAAATAATGAAATTAATGTCTAAGGTAGCTAACTATGGGTTGATTATTCTAACAATGTAAGAGGTATTGATTGTAAAGAAGGAAGAGACATCTCGAAAGAAAAGAGATTTGTACTTTGTGGTCCATATGAAAGTCCTCCAGTAAGAATTGTTATCACAAATCTTGTAATTGCCTCGTAAGATGATCCTATTCAGGATGACAGAGGAAAGACAACTAAAGTCATGACCTACGATATCCAATACCTCTGAAAGAATTCAGATGTCACGCTAGTCAAGGATATGGACAATTCGGACTCAGTGAAATTACTAAGCCCAGAGGGCGTCTCTATGACCAAGATAGCCCTAAAATAAGGAAAATGAGTAGATGACCCATGGAAACTTGGTGGAATCTCTTAGTGGGATAGTTAATTAGAGTTTAAAAAATTACTAAGAGATTTTGAGCATCCAGGTGAAAAGCCCCAATTTTACCCTAGGGTTTTAAGCAAAAAAATGAGATCTAGGGGAAAATGGTGAAATTAAACGAAATTGGATACTCACATTGATTGCTGGATGTAAGATTAAGCAAATGAAAGTGAAACCAACAATACCTAGTTCACGGTTTTTGAAACACCCACTCCTCCCAAGGAGGGTGTCTTCCCCTAAGAAGCAGACCCGTGCTTAAGATGGGCAAATGGAGTTCGATGATGATGAAAATTAAGACTTAGGGGTTTTACGTTTATTCCAAAGTAGGTTTTAAGTTTTATAGCTTGTCATAAACTAGAACCTACAGATCTATGAAATGAGGGTTTTAAAAGAGGGTTTGATGATAGAAAAACACAACCCCAATAAGATACTGAGAAAAAGGATAGATCTTACCTGGGAGGAACGTACTTGATGTTTCAGAGGATGAATGCCGAAGCGATGAAGATGATTTCCGCATAGATCGAAGAAATTGTAAAAATCCAGCTTTGTTGAAAATGCCCAAGGAAGCCAAATGCACCCTCTCTCTTGCCAAGTCAAGTAAATAACAATCAGAACGACAAGAAAAATGCCAAATGTTGACAAGAAGTAAACAAATACGAGAGTGAAAAATCATAAGATAGAAAAACTCCATGTATCCCTTAATTTGAAAAGAAGAGCAAGGTGGGTGCCTCCCACAGGTGCACCCCTCTCAAAATTGCCTTCCCTGTCAAACAAATGGATGGAGAACAAGGCTAAGGTTAAGGGGAATGAATTTTGACTGACTTTGACTAAGTGATCTCTCTGAATGATAACCAATACACTCAACCAAAGTGACATATACATGACATATAGCAGTAGGGGATGGAGGTGTCTCACAAATGGATAAAGTACTTGGGCTTGTTTCCTTCAAACTCTAGCAACATTTCCTTTGCACTAGCTTGCAACATAGGTCAACCTTCAAAGGCAGGTGCCCTGGAAGCCTTCTAGGCTCCAATACTGACAAAGACACAACATTTGCATGCTAGTTTAACCCTGTTGCCCTGTGGGGGCAAATGAGCCAAATACTATACAAAGAGTGAGTGCTCATCCTTTGACCATTAACTTTTTCAATACATTTCATATTTCATAGAAGATAGTAGCCAGCCTACAAGAGCAGGTGCCCTGGAAAGCCTTCTGGGCTACAGTAAATGACTAAGGCCTAGACCCGCTGCCAGCAAGCAGTCCATAGCCCTGACAGGTTTGCCTCTCCTTGCTGCCCCTGTGGAGGGCAGATGAGCCTTACATTATAGAAAGAATGAGAGCTCAACCCCTTGGCCATTGACTACTTTTGAAACATTTATACTTTTGCATCCTTTAGATATATCTTTTATGCGCTTTAGTGTTTAACAACACTGTTTGGTGGGGCACTTGTTTTGAGGACTAAAGGAGAACTTTTTAGTGAACCCAACCGCACTGGCCAAGTCACATACTTCATAGCCAAAGACACATAACAACATGGAGTTTATCATGCACAGGGGTCAAGATAGGGAAAAGATCTTCAATCTCACAAGTTTCAAACAGTCTAAGTCATGGGATAAATTTAACAACGGATGAACTGGATGGACGGGGACAAATGACACATGGAACCAACCTAGCACTAAGGTTCACTATTTGTACAAGCATGGCATGGTCAATAGTCTTCACATCAAGTCCCTTGATTAATCATAACATAAGTTCAAACATTTAGTACATATAAGAATAGGTTACCATAATCATCTTAACATGACAAGCATAGGTATTTGATATACATCATAGAGAAAAATCAATCCAAAGACGCATATACCTGATCTCTCACCATATATACTTGTCTCCAACTGATAAGGCCCCTCTGTAACTATGCGTACCGCATCTGATCTGCTACTTTGCTGAAATGAACTAGGTCAACATTGAAATCATCTCAATGGACCAATGAATCTCAGTACTGGCAAGGAAAACCGCTGAACAAGCCTCTGAAATGGTTGAGGCTTTAATGATCCATGCTAAAACCCCATGTGAAAATAGCTCGAGATAGAATAAGAGATATATCTGCATGCTGCATCATGGTAACCCAGCTGTAAATGTATATGTGATAACAAGAATCATCGAAGATGGTGGACTACATCCAAAACCTATAGTGTATGATACATTTGCACTTGCTGCTCCTATTTGATTAAAACTAACCTAGATAGCAACATCCCCAGTCCCAGACACTTCTCTAGTGTTCTCCATAGTATCCCTCTCGGATAACGAATCACTATGCCTAGGAATATGAAATTCAATTCCTTGGCTGGAACTAGGACTCTACAGAGGGTTAAAAAAACTTGGAGGATTTGAGAGATCCTCAATGGAAGGAGGTCCTAAGTTCTCCTTTGGATGAGAAGAAACAAGTAGGGGAGAGTCATGTAATTGACCCTTAGCGTCACTAAAATGTCCTCCTTCAGACGAGGACTCAGATCTAGTAGAGATAGAGGTGTTTTCTTTTGTTTCTTGTTTGATTATGGGTTCTTGGTTTTCTTTCTCTGCCCTCCGAGGGGGTGGATTATTGAAATCTACTCTTCGCTTAGGCACACAAAATTCTCTTTGTTCAGGAGAGTTTCCTTGAATTTGTTTGGATATGCGCAAAGGTTGATCGGCCATAGTGGCTCACAAAAGAATCAAAGGAGGAAATTTACAAATTAAAACAAAAAACACACAGTTAATGCCTAATTCTACACCTAGGATTGTCTTCATTTTCACTTGATACCTTGAAATTTAAACCTATTCTATGGTCATCTCAAGAATTTTTTCCCAAGACAAACCTCTTACCCTTGATGTTTTATCTTATGATACCTGATGATTTTTCTGAGCAGCATCGAGAGCCCTTCTCTTCGGAAAATGGGGCCACTTGGTCCGGGACCACGGTGAAGACTCAACCCAGTGTTGAGTGACCATTCTGATGAATGGTAGATATCTCGTTTGGGACCATGATATAGACCCAGATCTTCCTTGGTTAGACTCAACCTTGTGTTGAGTAGACATCTGGTCCGGGACCACGATGTAGACCAGTCTGGGACTAGTAGACTCAACTTAGTTTTGAGTAGCCATTCTTTGGGAGAATGAAGACACTGTAAGCCCTAGATTGGGTTTGGGCATGTGTGTGGCACTTTGACCCTTGATCTATGGGCTTGGTGTGCTTCTCCAAGGATTAACTACCCTTGGTTAAGTTACCCTAGCACTAGATCTAGGTGTCACACAGTGTGTGAGGTAAAAGCATTAATAACTCTCTTGGTTTATGATGATGTACTTTTGAAATAAAAAAGGTACCACACGGGCACTTGGAAAAATGTCAAAATCAAAAGTCAAAAGTCAATTTAAATAAAGACTTTTGTACGACAGGAAAAAGACCATAGGTGGAAATAAATTTAAATAAAGACTTTTGGTAAAAGTCAAAGGAAAAATAAAAGTACCCTTTTTGGTAAAAGTGAAAGTAAACTTAGGAAAAGAATTAAAATATTATTATTTTTATTTTTCCTAATCTTGTCCACTTATAGGTGAACAAAGGCTATAAAAGAAGATCAAGCCTTCTCATTTGATACACACAAGTTTTTTCTCACAGGTGATGCTGCTATTTTTCTGAAGCCTTCTTGAAGATTGTTTTTGCCTCAGCTAGAGCAGTCATTTCTAGGAAACCCTCAGCTAGGGTTTTTATCAGAAAATCAATCTTCAGCACTTTGTGGACAACCACCTTCAGCATTTCATTTTTTGGGGTAGTTTTCCTCTTTTCTGGGGGCAGCCATCTTTTCCCTTTCTCTCTTCTCACGGGCCGTCCATCCTTCTCTCTCCGGGAATTTGGTTGAAGGCTTGGCCTTCTCTTCTTCATACCTTGGCCAAACCCTAACAGGGCTGCGTGGCCACGAGCAGAGGACGGGTAGCAAGAAAAAGATAGGTCGTGCAGGGAAAAAGGCAGGCCAGGCAGACCGGGCAGTAGAACAGTCAACGGGAAGCCTAAACCAGTCAACGGGCAACGGTACAAATAGAGTCGTACGACCGTACAACTATACGACAGCAAGGTACAACCAGTCAGGGATTTTTAGATCTAACGTGGATAGTGTGGTTTTTGCAGACAGGAGAGAAAAATTTCTGTTTTTTGAAAAAACCCTATTTTGGGAATTTTTTGTAATTCTAGAAATTGTGGGTAAAATTATCAGTCTGATTTTTTACTGATAAATTTTACAATATTGTGGGTAAATTCCAGATCTGGAATTTGAGGAACTTTTTGAAGAATTTTCTGAGTCATCTCATTTGCGAGATGAGCTATTAATGCTTTTGGAGTTTTTGTCCTTTGAAGGTTTCCCCAGTGAAAAATATTGTGTCCATGTGTGCTGATGTGATGAATGTGTTTTTACTACACTGCTGATTTGTTTAAGTAGATCTACAAATTTTAAAGTTTATGCTATTGCTAAAAATTCAACATGTTATCAGAGCTTAGCATGTGAAAACATAGTAAAGGGACACTGCTGCTGTTTCTCACTAGATCTTGGAATAAGATTTGTAGATCTAACATTTGGATAAGTGACAGAGATGGCTACCGTTGGTTTCAAACCGGAAGAGAAGCTCTCTGGTTCAACAAACTTCAATTCCTGGAAGGCCAAGTTGACAACCATTCTTGATGAGAATGACTTGGATGACATTGTTCTTAATGTCACAGAAGAGCCAACTACAAATGTTGGTAGGCTTGCCTACAAGAGAAAGCAAGGTAAGGCTAGAAGAGTTATTTATGATTTTATCAAATAAGAATTGATGCCTAACATCACATCCTTGAAGACTGCTAAAGAATGCTATGATACATTGGTAAACCTCTATGAAAAAAAGGCTCCCAGTCAAAAGAGAGTCTTGAAGAAGATGCTACGAACTTTGAAGCTGAACAAAGATGAAAGTGTTGGTTCCTTCTTCATCGAGATCAAACAGGGAAGAGATCAACTCCTTGCTATTGGTGTTACTGTTGATGGTGATGATCTTGTACAAACAGTGGTGGATGGTCTCCCAAGCTCTTGGGAAACCTTCATGGCATTCATCTGTGGACGAGAAAATCAGCCAACCTTTGAAAGACTTTGGCATAATTGCATACAAGAGGAAGTAAGGAACATTGACAAGATAATCAAGCAAGATAACCTTGCACTTGCAGCAAAGACCAAGAAGTTCAAGAAGCCTTTCCCTCAGCAAAAGAAGGGTAAGAAACCTCATAGTAAGTTTTCTGACATGTCTAAGATTGAATGTTATACTTGTCACAAGTTTGGACATTATGCTAGAGACTGCAGGCAGAACAAGAAGAAACCCAAGAGAAGGTTTCAGACATCTGTTGCAGAAGCAGAGGAAAAAGAAGATGAAGAACCAAAGAAGAAGAAGAAAACCAAGGCTAGTAAAAATGATGAGCCTAAAAGAGAGTACTATTTGATTTCTGCTCTAACTGGTTCTTTCTCAACTTGCTCCACTTCTTGGTTGGTGGACAGTGGTGCCTCCAGGCACATGACAGGTAACCGTGGTACGCTCACCAGTTACAGGAAGAAGAAGTTCACCACTCAGGTAGAACTTGGAGATGACTCCACTTACAAGATTGAAGGAGTTGGCTCAACTTCACTTCAACTTGATTCAGGTACAGTTCTTCATATTGATGATATTCTTTATGTCCCTAGTTTAAAGAAGAACCTTTTATCTGTCGCTGGTTTAGAAGACAAGGGCCACATAGTGCTCTTTATGGACAAGATGACCTTTTTATGGGAAAAAGACACAGATCTAGACTCAGCAATACAGATTGGGGTTCGAGAAGGAGATCTCTACAAGGCTTCAAAAATTTCCACTCATGCTTTGGTACATCACTTAGTTGATCCCTGTGAAATTTGTTATAGAAGGTTTGGACACCTTCACTACACAACTCTCCCAGGATTGCAAAAGATGGTTACATGTATGCCAGAAGTTTCTTTAAAGCATGAAGGAATTTGCAAAGGATGTGCTCTACGTAAGAACACTAAGAAATCATTTCCCAGAAGCAAGACTAGATCTAAAGACATTTTGGATTTGATTCATTCTGACATTTGTGGGCCCATATCTTCACCCTCCTTGAGTGGGTGTTTATATTATGTCTTGTTTATTGATGACTACTTTCGAAAGTCTTGGATTTACTTCCTCAAGGCCAAGAGTGAAACCTTTGACAAGTTCAAAGAGTTCAAGACACTGATTGAAAATTAGACTGGAAGGCACATCCGTATCTTGAGATCAGATAACGAAGCTGAGTATGAATCTAATGAGGCTTCACTCAGAAAGAAGGCATTGATTATGATGAGACATTTGCCCTTGTTGCTAGGTACACTACCATCAGAACCATCATTTTACTTGCTATAGTTTTCGGATGGAAGTTACACCAGATGGATGTAAAGACAACCTTTCTCAATGGTAAGATTGAGGAAGAAGTTTATATTGAACAACATGAAGGCTTTGTTACTCATGGGAAGAATACCCATGTATGTAAACTGAAGAAAGCCTTGTATGGGATAAAACAGGCTTCGAGAGTTTGGTATGCCAGGATGGATGGATTTCTCCATAGTTTGGGGTTTTCCAAAAGTACCGCTGATTCTATAACTTGTACTTTAAAGTTGTTCATAATCATGTCTTGATACTTGTTCTATATGTAGATGACTTGTTTCTTACAGGTGACGAACAGTTGATAGACCAGTGTAAGAGGGAGCTTACCTCTGAATTCAATATGAAAGATCTCGGATTGATGCATTACTTCCTTGGCTTAAAAGTCTGGAAAAAGCCAGGTGAGATCTTCCTAATGCAAGGAAAGTATGCAGTAGATATCTTGCAGAGATTTGGGATTTAGGACTGCAAGTCCATGAGCTTACCAATGACTACCAACTTGACAAAGTTGCGGGATTCAGCCTCTAGTTCACAGAGTGTTGACTCTACTCTATACAGACAGCTCATTGGTTCCCTGATGTATCTCGTGCATATGAGACTAGCCATCTGCTACACAGTGAATGCACTGAGTCAGTTCATGTCAGATCCGAAGCACATACACTTGGAAGCTGCTAAACATGTACTCAGGTATGTGCGAGGTACTATCACATATGGGCTCAGGTACACTTCCAGTAGTGGAGTATTGTTATCTGGATACTCAGATTCAGATTGGGTTGGCAGTGTAGTTGATCGGAAAAAGTACCTCTGGTTCTTGGTTCAATATGGGATCAGCAATGGTCTCTTGGTCCAGCAGGAAGCAGGGTTCCATAGCTCAGAGTACAACTGAGCCATAGTATATGGTTGCAAGTGATGCCTGCAAGGAAGCAGTTTGGTTCGGAAAGTGGTTATCTGATCTGTTCGAGGGAAAGCTTGACTCAATGATCATCCATTGTGATAATCAGAGTTGCATAAAGCTTTCAAAGAATCCAGTGTTTCCTGACAGATCGAAACACATTGAGATGAGGTATCATTTCATTAGAGACCTAGTGCAGAGAGGTGCTATGAACTTGCAGTACATTCGTATAGATGAACAGATTGCAGATATCTTGACCAAGCCTCTGACATCATCAAAGTTAGTGTACTTTCGTGAAAAGCTTGATATGGTAGATAATGCCTCTCTCATTGAGAGGGAGTGTTGATTTTTTTGAGCAGCATCAAAAACCCTTCTCTTCGAAGAATGGGACCACCTAGTCCGGGACTACGATGAAGACTCAACCCAGTGTTGAATGGTAGATATATGATCTAGGACCATGATATAGACCCAAATCTGCCTTGGGTAGACTCAACCTTGTGTTGAGTAGACATCTGGTCCGGGACCACGATGTAGACCAGTCTAGGATTGGTAGACTCAGCTTAGTTCTGAGTAGCGATTCTTTGGGAGAATGAAGACATTGTAATCCCTAGATTGGGTCTGGGCATGTGTGTGGCACTTTGACCCTTGATCTATGGGCTTGGTGTGCTTCTCCAAGGATTAGCTACCCTTGGTTAAGTTACCCTAGTACCAAATCTAGGTGTCACACAATGTGTGAGGTAAAAGCATTAATAACTCTCTTGGTTTATGATGATGTACTTTTGATAAAAAAGGTACCACAGGGGCACTTGGAAAAAGGTCAAAGTCAAAAGTCAATTTAAATAAAGACTTTTGTACCACAGGAAAAAGACCACAGGTGGAAATAAATTTAAATAAGGACTTTTGGTAAAAGTCAAAGGAAAAATAAAAGTACCCTTTTTGGTAAAAGTGAAAGTAAAATTATGAAAAGAATAAAAATATTGTTATTTTTATTTTTCTTAATCTTGTCCACCTACAGGTGAACAAAGGCTATAAAAGAAGATCAAGCTTTCTCATTTGATACACACAAGTTTTCTCTCACAGGTGATCTTGCTATTTTTTTGAAGCCTTCTTGAAGATTGTTTTTTCCTCAGCTAGGGCAGTGATTTCTAGCAAACCCTCAGTTAGGGTTTTTATCGGAAAATCAATCTTCAACACTTTGTGGACAAACACCTTCAGCATTTCGTTTTTTGGGGCAGTGTTCCTCTTTTATGGGGGCAGCCATTGTTTCTCTTTCTCTCTCCTCACGGGTTGTCCATCCTTCTCTCTCCGGGCAATTGGTTGAAGGCTTGGCCTTCTCTTCTTCATACCTTGGGCAGGCCCTAACAGAGCTGCCGTGGCCACGAGCAGAGGACGGGCAACAAGAAAAAGATAGGCCGGGCAGGGAAAAAGGCAGGTTAGGAAGATCGGGCAGCAGAACAGTCAACGGGAAGCCGTACAAACAGATCCGTACGGATATGTACAGAAACGAGGTATAGCCAGTTAGGAAATTTTAGATCTGACGTGGACAATCTGGTTTTTGCAGATAGGAGAGAAAAAATTTTGTTTTTTGAAAAAACGCTATTTTGAGAATTTTTTGTAATTCTGGAAATTGTGGCTAAAATTATCAGTCTAATTTTTTACTGATAAATTTTACAGTACTGTGGGTAAATTCCAGATCTGGAATTTGAGGAACTTTTTGAAGAATTTTCCGAATCATCTTATTTACGAGATGAGCTATTAATGTTTTTGGGGTTTTTGTCCTTTGAAGGTTTCCCCAGTGAAAAATATTGTGTCCATGTGTGCTGATGTGATGAATGTGTTTTTACTATAGTGCTGATTTGTTTAAGTAGATCTGCAAATTTTAAAGTTTATGCTATTGCTAAAAATTCAACAATACTATGTTTGATTCTATGCTTCTATTTCACATTTTGATTACGAGTTAGTAAAATATGTTAAGATGGCACAATTTGCATAGAGTTTGTTATGTTATTAGTTCTTGCAGATGTTATTTTCTTGGTCAAATAATCTGTACACTTTGGGAAAGTGAAATTTAGCCATGAGACACGACTCTCCTTGAGAAAGCAACGCGTTGTAGAATGGTATGTTAGATGTGCTACCAAAGTACAGGTTCAATGCTACCAAATTAGGCACCAGTGCTATGGAACTGTTTGAGTAATTATTTCAAAGAGTGCCTCTTTCCATATCAAGGTTTTAAAGCCTCTTAATCATGACAAGTAGTATGAAGGTAATGGGCGATAATGAAATCATATGGCAGTGATGTTCCTCAAAGTTTCTCGCAAGCACTTAATGGTGAATCATCCCATGATTTATCATGACGACCAGTACAATTGGGAAAACAAAGACTGTCAGTAATCCATTTTCTCAGGACATTGCTTATTTTTGTTATTGGTCGATCCTCATGCGAGCGAGAAGTTATAGACAATGGTTTGATTTGTTTTCTTACAACAACCAAGAACGTCTTCACACAGAAGCGAGCATGTAGTCAGGTATGATCTAGTTGGGGTTGAGCTACTTGAAACCTATCCTGAATTTGGCATCAAGTTAAAGCAAGTGGGTTGGTTCTGCTTCTGTGAGAAATTACAAGGACACCATATTGCGGTAGCCTAGACCTTTGCAAAGGGTTTCAATGGAAGTAACATTACAATAGGGTACTTGACATCTCCAGTCTCAGAAAACTTGATAGCCATAGCAGGCAAGTGTTATCACATATATAGTAATCGGGCTACCATATTCTATTTTTGAGACAGTACATTTTTCAGCTAGATCTCTTACATATGAGATGCTAAGATGAGCATTTCTGATGGATCATTTTTGTATTAGTGGACTATTGTACTCTCCCATGCCAGGACTAAGTCTCGGGACACTCAGATTTGAGGACTGATATAGCCATTTATGTTATTTCAGAGCAGTAGTGGAGGCCCAGTGTTATATCAGTACTTTCTCGTTGGATATATTGTGTTTCAGATGGATTATATTGCATGGATATGACTCAGTATTTTATATGATGTTATGGTTATTATTGCTCTTATATTGATTCTTGTGACATATATTGACTTGTGGTATTATGATCTGGCGGTCATATTTATATGGACTTGGTTGTATATTATACTATGTATTGATGTCCTTACTCCGACTTTGAAGTTCTTGATCTATACTCATTGGTTTTACCCTCCTTAGGGAGAATAGAGGTAGTCATTCCCACCATTGTTTTGGCTTGCTAGTGATTGGCTCCATCATTTCAATGTCTTCATCCATCCATTACCTTCCAGTTTAATTTTCAACTCGACTGACTTCTTGACTTGTGGCATGGAGGACCTTTTTCCCCGCTAGAACCTTTGTTGGACAAGCCTCCCTGTTTACATTGTGTCTCGGCTCTGAGTTGGTGACAAAACTTGCCTTTGGTAAGTTGGATAGTATGCCTAAATCATTCTGGTCGGTTGTCCCGATGTTTGGCAATGTGTAGAATTCCCTTTAGTCACTTGAGATGTTGTTGGCTAAAACTGAAAGCTCATGTACTACTTATATTGAAATATTAAATATGCGCCCATGGAAAATGAAAATTGCAAAACTGTGTTTCTTAACATATGTAAAAAGGGCAAGAGCAATGAAATGCTAAAATACTCTTTGAAGAGTATAAGAAAAGGTCCAAAAAGTAATGGTTAAAAAATGTTATATCAAATAATTGCTGACCTTGTTAAAAATAAATATGGCTCGGATGAAAGCTGTGATTAGCTGTGCTTTTGAGCACTGGTGAAGTCCCAAAGGGTTCATATAGGCCAAAAAGGCCACAGAATAAAATGTGATCCTAATGAAATTGGATCAAGATTGATGTAGACATGATGCCTAAGTTGAATAAGCACTCTCTAAACAACTCATCAATTTGTGAAGCACTGCCATTCCTTGTGTTGTTGTTTGTCCAGTATTGGTTATAGTGAGTTCTCCTTTTCCTTGTCCAAAGTGTCATGATGTTGAGTAGGAGGTCATCCTTTACCTTAGCCTTGTCATTTCCACCTTTCACCCTTCACTAGCAAAATGACTACAGCTATGAAGTGAGTATAGTCTTGAAAGTCTGAGTCTAAGTAATAATAAATAAAGCTTGATATTTATAAGTATTTGTTGATGTACCGCCAGTGAAATGAATGCTACTTGTTGATTTTGTTACGTGAATGAGTTGTAGAGCATGGTTTAAACTTTTAACACTTGCAGCAGATTGATCTATTCCGAGTTATTATTGGTGTCTGATTATTCACAGATGGTTATATTATTTATTGGTTATGATTGATGATCAGACAGAGACCTATGAGGGGTATGAGTATACACCTTTAATGGATTGGGACTCTCTGAGTCCAATGAGACAGTTTATTTCCAGTTCTAGGCACTTACAAATGTGATTAGGGTTATTTTGCTTTTCTGATGCAGTTTTTCTTCACAGATTGATTTGTTTGAGCAGGGAGATGTTTCAGTTGGATCTCCTAGGGCGTTGTGTGGGCATAGGGGGGTGCAGCCACTTGTTTGTACCATTGTACCCCCATCCCAGAGAGCTTGGAGGGCTCAATTTGACAACGCAGGCACCCTAGGAGGTTGTTTTAGCAATATCACGTTTCTCGAGGCAGATTAAAAAATGATCAAATGGCTATTAAAGAAATTGATTTGGGCTACTGAGGCAAATAAATGGCATGGGGTGAGTCACAATGATGAGAGTGATGTCTTCCACACCTTCTCCAGCAGTTTCAGCATTTTATGGGGCCCTACCTATTTTTGGACAAATTTTATATATTTTATGGAGCTTTTTGGGAGACCCACGATTTCCTCAAAGAGGCACAAAAGTCAAAATTTTAAATTGTTATATTATTTATTGTGCCATGGGGACACCCAAACGGAGTTAGTCAAATACTCCTTAGACCCACCATGTGCTTTCATTTATTTCTTGTTGAGTGGGTTACCTTTATTTTGGTGGTTTAAGTCCACTTTGGTAAATTATAATTATATTGATCCATGTATTGTATGTTGAGCTTATTTCAACCATTGATTAGAACATTGTATCTTTTAATCTTAGCCACTCGTTTTGAGAGTGGTTAGGATTTGGTTATGATTGAGGTTCTCTCATTTCTATTTAAAGGAGATAGCTTTTCATTTGTAAGGGGTCGTTGGCTCTTGGATCTGAATAATAGAAAGACTTTTTCTATGGAAATTTTTCTGGATTTGCTTTGCATCTGATGTGCTCAAATGGTGATTAGTTTGTCTTTAGCTTAATAGCATCGTGGAAATTCTTGTGAGATCTATTTTTTTTGTGGCTATCATTGTTTTGTCTACAGGAGGGCGTTTTGGCTGGAGCGTTTTTGTAGGGGGACCTCAACTCGTTCGGTTCTCTTCATCTTGGATCAGGGGGTTTTCATTAGTTTCATTGCAATCTATGATTACTTCATTTTAGCGTTTTGTAGCATTCAATTTCTTTATTTTGTATGTGCAAATCTGATATGGTTGACGTTTGCTCATGCAGGGTAGGGGCGCTTTGATGGCTTGGAGCTTGCATATGCCATAGAAATCATGGGGATCTTCCAGGATTGATTGGGATAGCTAGGATCGTCACTGTTACAGACTTCTACAAGCTTATCTAAGTAAGATCCACAAGTAAGTTCTTCTTTTCTGATCTTATTCCAATTGTACCTTGCTGAAATTTAACTATTTTTCTGAAAACTCCTAAACCATAAAACCTAAAAAATCAAATAATAAGGGAACCATCCGATCTTTTGCCAAACCATTTCTGGGTTTCTTAGATCGTGCCTCCCCCTAACTAAATCAATTGGAACACTGGTCAAATTCTTCATAGATTGACCTAGATCTGATTTATCAGCAGAAAACTGCATAACCCCCACTGAAAAAATTGACCTGCTAGGGTTTTGAGTTTTTCTGATTTCTGACTTCACAGACGAATAGATCGGGTCTTGGGCAGTCCAAATCAACCCCAACATTGTCAAGAGGCTCAACAGTTTGACCGAGATCTGAAAAATAGACTGAAATTGCCCTAGCGCCCTCAATGAAAATTGGCCTTCTTTCGGAAGTAGGTTTTTCTGAAATCTGACATGATAGGTTGATAGATCAGGTCCTAAGCATCTCAGAACACCCTCAACGCTGTGCTAATTCATCCTGGTTTTCCCTAGATCTGAAAAAATTAGTTTTTATCCTCCTAGCCCCATCATCAGATTTTGACTTTTCTAGATCTGATTTTCCTGCTGTTTTCCTGATTTGGGCTTGTAGATCAGGTCTCCCTGATCTCTTCTCATCCTCAACGCTGAGCCATTAGCCTCCCGGTGACCCTGAAACTGCAGATCTGTCCTCCCAAGCCCTAGTGCTAGTCATCCATTGAGCTGGGTTTCTTGTACCTTAGCTTTTCCGGACCAACTGCTTTCTGGTTCGTAGATCAAGGTGTCTCCTAGGTGGGCTTTCTGAAATTTTGGTTTACTGCTGATTCCATTGCCCAATGCACACAAAGCACTGATCTCCTAGCTAGCGCTGCCCTTAGGCTGTTAGGCTTTGCCCTTTACCAACATTTACTGATAACTCAAATACCTTTCATTGAGTCTGATTTCTAGGTACTAGATAGTCCCAACTCTATCCTTGTTTACCTTGTTATAGTTACGTTTCCCAAGACAGTGGTCACCTCCACCAGTTGCTAGTACCTAAACCCTAGAGCTAGGGTTTCCATTCACCTTGCACCTTAAGTACCCTGAAGCCCCATCTAATCTTCTTCTGGTGTCTAGGTCTGATCTCTCCCGTCGAGAGCAGATCCGGGTCTTCCCCATTGTTGTCCTGGACTGGGATAACCTAAAGTGAAGGCTGCATTGATTGGTGTGACAACCATCCATTTGGGAGTCTAGGCAGTTGTGGTTCCACCCCTTAGTTGTTTGCCCCTCTACCATCCATCCTGGATCCACCTCAAGCAGGTAACTACAAGGCGGGTGATAACAACAAGCTTCCATGAGATGGGGAACGTTGGTTTAAGCTTCACGACGTTAGTGTTCCCGAGTGCAATCTATTCCTTCAGAAGAAGTATGCGAATCTTGATTGGTGCAAGGGTATTCCACGTGCCTAGTTGAAGGAGGAGTATAGCCATCTCTTGAAGCTAGTTCAAAGGGACATCACGAGAACAGGAAGGTATGCAACGACCTCTACCATATGAGATTCCTCCTCCATTTAGATGGGATATCGAAAATGAACTTGCCCTTTTATTTTTTGAAAAGCCTTACAAAAATGGAAGCTAGGGTTAGATGTTTTCCAAAGAGCGATCAAAACATTTTTTATCAGGCTCTAATTAATTGTTAATAGTGCAAGAGTTAAGTAAATTCAATAAAGATTGGGATCACTTCCTATTGTGCTTTGAATTCGAAACCCTACAAACTAAATCCCCACAAAATGTTGTCAATAGCTTGTGCTAATTTAGGGCCTTCTGAGACCTTTGAAAATGTGGAAATTGATGACTCTATTGCAGAGCACAGTGTGAAGAAAGAGGATAAAAATTATATGACTGGAAAACGAAGGCTTGATACAGAGTACAAAAACCCCACGAGGAAGAAATTACAGTTTTCCCCAAAGAGAAAACCGAAAATCCCTAATTCGGGAGAAGTGGAAGAAAACCAAAAGAAAAAGGAAGATAAAGTGGCAAATCAGAGGATGAGTGGAGTGTTGAGATGACGAAATGCTAAAGGCGCTAATTTTTAGGAAACAAAGGGTTTCAATGATTCTTCAAATGACAAACGCCGAGTTAAAAATTAGAAGAAAAAACAGAGTATTCCAAACCCTTATCCTCTTAGGGGACCTCATGCTAGGCCCACAGACAAACTCAAGCTTAATTTTAAATCCATTTTCAACCCTGCTTTGAAAGAAGAAAGTTCATTGACCTTGAAAAATGCTAGAGGAAATGCCAATGAATCAAAGAAGCAAAGAGTTAAAGCCTCGATTCCGAGAATTGTGCAGATTAGAAGTAGCCTTAGAGCAAATAAGGAAAAGGAGGTAGTTCAATCTTGTAAAGAGCCTGAACCTGGAAAATCTAAAGTGAACAAACAATCTCCAAACCTTAAGAATGTCTAGGTAACTATTGATGAGGAGTCAAATTCATCAATACAAGTGAAAGAAAGGCAATCAAACTCTTGACTAGTTTGGAGAATACTATCAATGCAATTCCCTGCTTACTTGAGGCTCAATCTTATCTTCCCACTGCTTTCAAGGAAGAACAAGAGATGCAATGCATGGATTTTGCTAACATTGATATACAAGAAGTGGAAGGTTCTGCCGCGAAACCAAAACACCAGGAATTAGTAGTTTTCCTCAACATGTAGGTAATAAGCATAAAGCCAACCAGAAGCTTAAGAAAAAGTTGAAGAGATTTAAATGTCTGGTTAAAGAGCTTCAACATGAAAAAAAACAGATGCATAGCAAGTTAAACAAAGCTAACAAGAAATGGGATTCATCAAAGGAAGTTTCAAAGGATGCAATTTCATCAAAGGTAGATTCAAAGGATCCAATTTCTAGTTTGGATAGCTCAATTTTTTTGTGTATAGGGACGCTGCAGAATTTCCATTACATATGATCTTTTAAATATGCATCTTTTCTATGTTTTGTAAAGCTTTGGACTTACATTTATTTTGTATATGCTGTAAAAGGCAGACACATGATCCATATTCTAGACTCGAGTTAGTTTTATTGACATGATTAGATAACATATCCCTTAAAAATAGGATCTTAAAACTAATTATGACCTCGAGCCAACAATTTTTGTTTACAAGGATATTGTTAGTAAATAGATGACTATCGAGACCCCTAAAGTAGGATATGTATATGGAAGAAGTAATATGTAACATTTATAATAGTGGGAATAGAAAGATAGAGGGGAGTTCGAATTTTGAAAGCCAAAAAGGGTTAGTGGATATTTTTGTAAACTCATTTTGAATACAATCATCTATATGTGTGTTCAAAGATCATTTAAATAATGAATTAGATTGTGCCTCTTGTATATTTTATTGCTAATATTCTATTTCAATACAAAAAACTTTTATGCGCTGCATAACTAACTGATTCTAGAACTAATAACATTTATGCTATAAATGTACATTGCCCGTGATCTCTCAAATTATAGGAACTTTAGGGTCTAAAATGGGCCTCTTTGAGGAAAATAATAAAATAATAGTTAAAATAATAAAATAATATTGATTAATTTTGGAGGAAGAAAGAAAAACTATTTTTTTGTTTATATTTTCAACATATCTCCGTGTGTTTTTACTCAAATTTTGAGCGGAAGCACTCGTTGGATGAAGAATTAAATTCCACATCCAAAGAGTACCCACACTGCATACCTTTGACAAAATCCGTTGCCTCAAAACAAAGAAATACCTAAAAAATTGTGATGATATCCTTTTGACAGACCTCGCTGCTCCAAAAACAAGAAATACCTGGAAAAAAACGTGATGATACATCATCATCACATTTTTTCCAAGTATTTATTGCTTTTGGGGCAACGAGGTCCGTCAAAAGTATGCAATGTGAGTACTCGTTGGATGTCGAATTTAATTTTGCATCCAACGAGTGCCCCCGCTCAAAATTTGAGGAAAAACACATGGATATATGTTAGAAATATGAACAAAATGAGTAGTTTTTTTATGATAATTATGTTAAGTCTGTAAATTTTCCTTAAATATTCAACTAGGGCTAAACAATGCATGCAAAATATCAATTGATAACCACACATGAATATCTTTTACAGTATGCAGCGGAATATAAAACTGAAAAATAATTCACAACATCACATCACGAGATTGACACTATTATTTTGGTTATGGATGTTGAAATACTGAGAGGGGGGTGAATCAATATTTGTACTATTTAAAATTTTAATCAAAAGCAGGTTGCTGATCACCAATCACAGCACATCATCAATGTGTATAAAAATAACAAGATGCATAGTACACAATAGTTTTTGACGTGGAAACCCAAGTTCTGGGGGTAAAACCATGTAAGCCTTTTAAAAAATAGTTTTCCAAAAATAACTGGAAGGAGGGAACAACCCCCTTATTATATAGAATTCAATTTTCTAGCTTCAACTAGAAGGAGGCTACGACCCCTTGATTTACAGGCTACGACCTGAAGGACGCTGCCACTCCCTAGTTTTCCAGCTTCAACCGGAAGGAGGCTACAACCTCCTTTCCTTGTCCCGTCCCGCCACCCTGGTAAGAAGAGATTGCCGAATCTGTGGACCTGTCACACACCAAACCCTGCACTTTTTGCTGCTGATAACCTCTGCACTCTAATCACTGTCAAATCATCCCTGTAGATGTCATTGCCACACACTGCTCATTGTCATCCACAATCACTAAAGTATCTCTGCTCTGCTATTACTGAACATCATCATAGGTATACATCAAAGTCATAGATTATGTACAATGATCATCATCAAGTAGCCACCATCATCATTAGCATGTAATGTGTATGTAACAAGTACACATCATAGTGCATAGAAATGCATCATTGATATGGCGTGTTCATCAAATGCATCAATATCATAGAATATAGCATGCAACAAGTATTATTACACCATCAAAATGTATCATATCAAGGCTTTGGTTATCCACTTGTTCACAGTGTTGTCACCACAAAATATTCAGATTCTGGTAGCACCAAGAATTTTAATCCTTATAATTATTTTGAAGGATATAATAATTTTATAAAAACACGTCCATCTAAGTGCTAGAGAGACACAAAATGACAAATTCCCAATGATTAAGTGTGCCAAAGGGAGAGGCCAGAGGTTACGGGCAGCTTACTTCTATATGGATGTTCACCCAAGATATTTTGCAAATGTATTGTTTGAAAGATATCTCGTGAAGGAGATAAGAAATGGAAGATCGTCGGATTCTCGTCATTATTCAACAAGCGTTTTTATGCAACGAACTGTGAGCAAATGGAGGCGAAAATCAGAATTCTGAGACGTGGGTTTTTTGCAGAAAAGACCCATTTAGCAGACCTTTAGGAATTTCCTGAAAAAACTCAACCATTTGCGAGATTTGGTGGGTTCTCTGGATACGTTTTCTCTAGTTGCGGCCAACTAGGAAAGCCAGTGCGATTTCTGTTTGTTCCACCGAATAAAGTGATAGCAACATCCTACAAGAAAAGGGGAGTTCCAGACGAGGGCTGAGAGTGTAATTAGAGATCAGACTGATATTTTTTATTATTATTTTACAAGCATGTATTAGATTTCTGGGTTTTCAAAGAGGACTTTGAAGTGATCATATTTGAGATTGGTCTGTTCTGTTTTCATTTTGAACTGATAAATATTATATTGTGTCCATGATTCTTTCCAATATTTGGTTTCTTGTGGATGGTTTATATGTTTATCATTGATCTGGACAGAGCTTGTCTTCTCTTTATATGAGTTCATTCTCGTGATCTTTTTACCCTGTATATGTTTATACATTCACTGATCAATATTTTCATATATTAGCCGTATCCTTGTTATTTTCATCCGCCTTTCAACTTACAAATCTTATCATCCTTTCAATAAATTTAAAGATTCACTAGCCATGTTCTTTCAGCAGTCAAAGAACATCTTTTAGTGATAACACATAGTTCACATAAACATATCTCTATACATACACTCTACCATTTCACACCACTGCAATTACATTCCTCTGTACATATATTCACACTACATTGTACTCTTATGCATTATACATTACATGCTGCTGTAAATTTATAATGTATCTTACACTATAATTTACATGCCCCTGTACACACTTGTATTTACATACTCCTGTACATGATGTACACTTCCTGTATACTCAAACTACACTCATACTGTACATTTCAACTTGTACATACACTATACACTCATCTACTTTTCACACAGGTACAACTCTGTACATTCAATAATTGCATACATACCTTGTCATTACTTGGGCTGTATTTGACTTATCAAAAAAAAAAAACAGCAATAAAACTTAACCTTTCTTCTCCAAAAAGAAAATTAGCAGTGAGCTTGTATCCCCAAATGAAAGTTTGACTTACAGCTGCTGCTACGAAAAGGGTTTGTTGTTAAAACTCCCTCAGTCTACTGTAGAAAATCTCAGTCAAACTCAATGCAGACCCTCAACCAAGTGTTGTAAAACGTAAATTAGATTTACTGCATGCTTCCTATTAAACTCGGGTCTCTGTAATAAAGAGAATTTCAAAAAAATCGGGTTGATAAGCTTGTGGAGAAGAATGGATCTGCTGCTATAGAACCCATGAAATCTCAGTCAAACCAACGAATATACCTCAGTTTTTTTGCAAATTCGTTTTGTATTGAGATTGTATATTAATACATTTTTTGTTTTTGGCGTGAGAAGGAGGAATAGAGCCCCACGTCTTAAAGAGTAAAAAAATGTTTAAAAATTAAAAGGATATACCATATTGGGCCGATTTTTGGAAGCTAAAAATAATTTTAAATTAAAAATATATTTTAACTTAAGTGAAGGGTTTATTTATTAATTAATTATAGAATTGATTTAACATGTTTCTACTTGAATGGTTCAACGTTGGAGGAAAAAATAAGGTCATCATGGGTCACATTTTATTTATTTGTTTTGTTTTTTTTTAAAAGAAAATTAAACACTTTAGATTAAGTATTTTTATTAATTAAAATTATTTTATTTATTGAAACATTTTAATCTTTAAGTATTTAAATATCATGCTTTAATTTAGGTTACTTAAAGGGTTAGATTAATTATTTTTGTTTTAAATTAATTATTACTTTAATTATATTTTAGTTCTTTAATGTAGGTGCTCATAAAGCCACTTCTTCATCCTTGGAGGAATAAGGTGACTTGTTACAAGTTTTATTTGGGATTTACATGTTAGGGTATTACTAGTGATTTAAGGACAAGTTGGGTTATTGGGGTTACTACAGGTGAAGACATATAACCATTAGGGAGGGAGTGCCTAGGCTTTTCCTAGGGTACCATGACCTTTATCAAACACTAATGACCATTGAACTCTTACAACTTTTTCAACCCACCAAGGACACAATTTAAGACAAAAGGGCATGGTTGTGGTACTGGGAAACCATAAGACAACTTAGGGGTACTTGAACACTCTACAGGGCTTTTGGCAATGTCCCAAGGGCTCCAAGGGCTTCAGACTTGGGCTTGGACAAAGTCAAAAGGTCTCCTTAGACATTGACACTTACTCAACCCTCAGAAGCTCCTCAAGGGGCACCAAGACACACTGACACACACTTGTTGGCATCAATGTCAATTTAGTCAACAATCTCCATCTTTTTCATTGATGACAACTCCAAAGCTCCCCCTTCAAAATGAGCTCCTTTGTCCACAAAACTCTCCCTTAGATTATGCTTCCTTTACCTTCCTTATTCATCTTTTTCTCCCCCTTTGGCATCAATGGAAAAGGGTACTTCTATCATGCTTCCCCAGTCATACTATTGTGTTGTTGAAGATCAATTTAATTAGGAGATAGTATGACTCCCAATTTTTCTCTTAGGTACTCAAAAGTCTCTCTTGGGAGAGGCTTAGTGAAAATGTCTGCAACCTGTTCTTTTGTCCCGATATATTCCAACTTAATATTCTTTTCTGTGACCTGTTCTCGAAGAAAGTGAAACTTGATTGGAATGTGCTTGGTCTTGGAATGCATAACTGGATTCTTGGAATGCATAACCCGATATATTCCAACTTGATATTCTGTGGGCCCTTTTCTAGGATCTTCCAAGTATCAGCCTGACAGCTCACCAGAGGAAGGGAGTTCCCGACAGCTTTCCCATGAACAAATGACAGAATATATTGGAGGTTGCCATGTTTTCTATGACCCCATAGCAGAATACATGGAAGGGCTGGGTAATGGTAATGACTGGTCACATCTCTACTGTAAAGACCAGTTTATTTGTTATTGCCTTCTTCCATTATGTATTTCATTCTTGTTCGTAAGGCACGAAAATTAAACAAAACTATTAGGCAAGCTGCTTGATTGGCTTCATTGGAAGTCTGATTTCACTTAATCGGACTTGCGCACTAAGTTAGGTAGAGTAGGTAGGAACAAATAAGCTCGGCAATCATCGAGCATTTCCTTCATTGTTATTTTAGTTTGTTTTCATTTTCAGTTGTAAGTACAGGTTTGCAGTCACAACTGTTCTCAGTTTCGGAATATGGCCAAGAGCATGGTTTGCAAGAGTGACATAAATTCTCTAAAGCAGTAGCTCAGAGCGGAATGGAGGCTTCGAACGAAAGATTGGAGACGACCCAATGGATTTGGCACTTGGTCTACGGGGGTTATTTGCTACCTCGCTGGGAGGATAGCATCCTTCGTGGAGCCAGCTGTTAGCACTCCGTTTGCAACAGTCGATTTATGGGCCTGACAGAGTTCGAAAAGGGTCCTATTCATTTGAAAATTATGTGAACACCCTTCAGATTGCCAGAGGCACATTTTCCATGTTTTGAGACCATCAGATAATGAAGAGAGCTCAATCTACGATGGTAGATTCCTCCGGAGGTGAAGACTTGCAGCAACATAGACGATAGAGAAAGACGTCATAGACCAATGATCCGGGAGCACAAGAAAGAAGAGCGATGATAGATCGTGGTTTTGGCCAAAGACCCGGGAGAATGGTCAAAGTTTGACATTTGTAGAGTCCGTTAAAACTGGAAAACAATGAAAGGCCGAGATCAAGGCGAAGCCCGATCGACGGCCCGAAACGGTTTCGCTGAGCAAACATGCTCGATAGAAGGAACTTTCCCAAATTGCGAAACAGGATAAAGGACGACAGTATCTAACGGTGGAGATGAGATCATGAGCAGACCTACGGCCCCAGTCGATTTCGCACAACAAACTTGTGCGGATAAAGTCATGATTCTAAATCGCGAAAAGTGGTATCGATTGCAAATATCAACGGTCACGATGAAGAAGGGAATAGATCCACGGCTGTGGCTCCTTTCGCGATTTGAAGTAGCGCGGGCAACGTTAGGGTCTCGATTCACGAAGAGGTGGTAGGACCCACTCATATCAACGGTTGCACAGAAAGGTCGATCACAATCGACGGGTAAGAACACGCCTTGGTCTAAAGCTGCTCGCTATATCAAGAGAGGAGAAGTTGGTAGCAGGAGTAATGAAATGTGGATGATGGACGTGAAAGCTTCCCCAAATCGGAGGGCTGAGGAGGCCTCAAGGTTGCAAGTTTCACATCCAGTGCAGAGATGACGGTGGAAGAGATGTTCATACGTGTAATCTGCCTCCCGACTGATTAACTGATTCCCTCGACGCCATTTGTGATAGGCCCAAGGCTAAGGTCATGTCCAATGACGCTAATTTTCTCGGCTTACAGGTCTGGCACGTGGTTCATGTAGAAGAAAGCAGTAGAGAAGCAAGCTGGTCAAAGGAGGCAGAAAGGCATGTCTGAAACGGTCCGAGTTGGCAACTGACCGTCAACACGCAACATAGGGATCACTTTCACATACCAGGATAAAGAAAACTCTGCGCTGTCAGTCCACGTTACCATGCGTTACAGCTCCATGATGTTTATTCACATTTATAAATCATGGCAATAGTTCCACTCTCTAGACTGTCAACCTTTGATTGTGACTGGAAACAGTTTTTTAGGTTTGTTTCAGAGAGTAATCTCAGCACTGAAATAGTATAAATACACTCTCGATAGAGGGAGATAGAGGTTGGTTGGTTGGGAAACTTTCAAGGGCTGAGGCTCTCCGTTGTAAATAGTCTCTAATTTTCGTGTTATGAATAAATTTGCAGATGAAGGATTGTCCTTCAAGACAGAGATTTCTGTGTGGTTGCTTCTTTCAATATGTAATCTCTTTACGTGAAATGTTCTGTTACCACCTAAGTTGTACTTAGTGGTTTTTTATCAAGTGAGCCCGGTGAACCGGACATGGTTAACTTGTTCGGACTTCAAAAGACCTTTGGAGGTACTTTTGGGAAGTGTTTGTTGTACTATATCACATGTTCATACCCCTTGGGGGAATTGAAATAAATGTTCTAGCATGATAGTGTCTGTAAAAGACTTGGTCTCTTAGAATTTATTTGTCAATCCGATCAGCCTAGGATGTTTTTTCCCTTGGTTATTATTTGATAATTTCTGAGTTTTTCACTCCATACCTCCAAAGTTGGGGTGGTCGGCTTGGCATTTAAGCCTATTGAGGTTATTAGAGTCTATGTGTCAATATATAAACATGCTAGACATCATGGTCGAGTCATATGAACATGTCTAAGTCCCCCTAGGTTTTTTCAATTTTTCAATTTTTTAGTTTTTTCAGTGTTTTTTATTAAAATTTATTTTTTCCAAAACTTGGGCTATTTTTTAATAGTTTAATTGGAAAAATTGATTTTGTAATAAAAGTGGGCCAAATAATCATTTTTAGTCATGTAGGTGTTCATTTTCAAGCTAAGAGCACCATGTAAACCAATGGACCCACTTTTTCCTAGTTTTGAGTGATTTTCCATCACTCAGGCTAGAAAGCCCCAAAAATCAATTATTGATTATTTTAATTAATAAATTGATGAATAATGGAGCAAATCCAAAATCATAAATCAGTGGATTCTCAGTCGATTTGATTGAAATCAGTCAGATCTGAAGCAGATTGACTGGCTCTGACAAATCCTGACTGAATGTAAGGCTGCTCCATTCTCTTTCCTTTCAGGGATCAACCTTGAAGAAGAAAAAAGTACACCTCCCATGGATTGCACTATTTATCGACAGCTGATAGGTAGTTTGCTCTACTTGACCCATTCTCGGCATGATATTTGTTATGCCATGAATGTTGTGTCAAGATACATGCAGCAGCCTCATGATCTTCATTGGAAGGCAGCCAAGAGGATCCTCCAGTATATTCAAGGAACCAGGACCTATGGCATTCACTATGCTGCAGACTTCGAGCTAGAGCTGGTTGGTTACATAGATTCCGATTGGGTGGGTGATTCTATTTATCGAAAGTCTACTTTTGGATATGTCTTCATGTTTGGTGGTGGCCCCATTTTCTGGTCTAGAAAAAAGCAGGCCATCATAGCATTGTCTTCAACAGAGGCCGAGTACCGAGGAGCAGTGAATGCTTGCATCCAAGCTATTTGGTTGCAAGGAATTCTTTCAAAGTTTGATCTTGGTAGTACTTTGTCCATTGTCCTCTTTTGTGACAATCAAAGTGCTATTAAGATATCCACAGATCCAGTTACTAGGCAGAGGACCAAGCATGTAGAGAAACGCATGCACAATATCAGGGAATTAGTGCATGACAGGACCATCATTTTGCAATATTTCCCTACTCATGAGCAGTTTGCAGACATCTTCACCAAGAGATTTTCAGAAAAGAAGTTCACTTACCTCCATTCACTATTTGGGGTGAGTTCATCAAGGTGATCAGACTACTTTCAGTGTTCAGCTTGAGGGGGGGGGGTTTCCCGCTGGGTTTTCCCTCTTTTCCTCACTTAGATTTATTTTTTTAGCATTGTTTGAGTTACATTATTGTATAGGGTGACCTATGGCCTTTGTTGTTGGGGCCCTAGCATTTCATGCACTTTATTTTTACTTCTCCTAAGTATAGCTTAAGGGGGGGCGTTGGATACATTTACCCAACATGCACACTTAATTTGGTCAATTTGGCCTTGTTAAACCACTATCCTAAGTTTTATTGACTTAATTGGCATCAGATCAGCACACTATGACATCAACATGAGCACACCCACACGTACCTTCAGTCAAGGAGTCCAACTAAGCCTTCTCCTTCATTCGAGTAGGCTAACTAGACTTCCTCCTTCAAACAAGGAGCACTCTGGGGGTAATCTGAGTGTCATAAATGCACCTAATTACTAACTGATTGTTACAATCAGTTAAGCTAAGTGGTGAAGGTGCCTCCACTCATTATATTGATTATTTTTATTAATATTTATGAACTGGAGTCAATTGGGGCGCCTCCAACCACCTTTGATGACCAATTTGACTTCAGTTAACCTCATCGAGGTTCATTGGAGTTAATGATGCGCTACCACTTGTTGGTTGGCATGCAGTGACATGTATCTGAGCTACTTTCAGTTAGACTCAGTCATCTATTGCACTCCGACTTCAGTTAGGACTCGGTTGAGTCAATCAAGACTTGATCAGTTGGTTAACTAGGTGTGTTTATTGTGGCTTACATTCAGTTAAGCTACACCCATTTATTCAATTCGAATGACCTGCTTGGGAATTCAAATTGTTTTGGCATTTATGCATCTTGCATGATCATTGTATTGTATTATTCATTCTTCATTTGATTATACAGAGCTGCTACTTCCTGTTGCCGCCTTTCACACACCTAGGTCACGTGGCAGAAATCTTCAAGCCACTCGGTGTGTCCTTGGGGGCAAGTCTCGAGTCAAGGCTGTCACCTTGTTCTTGACTCCTCCGTTTATGCTCAACTGCTAACGAAGCCAAGGGGGGTAGACCTTATTAAGTTACTAAGGCTAATTACTTAGTCTGATGGTGTTATATTGAATGAGTTACTTAGGATTTTGAAATTTAACCATAAACAACTATAGATGACAAGATACAAAATGAGCGCACGAAAGCACAATGCTGAGACACAATATATATATATATATATATATATATATATATATATATAGAAAGAAAATAGCCAGTGCCTTAAAATGGAGTCAAAAGATAATGTACTTGCATGTGCTTGAAGTGAATGTTTTGCGATTGCCTCTTGGTGCGTTTTAAGTTAATGTGAAATATGAGTTGATTAAAATTAGGCGAAGGGGTGGACTCCAGATATACCCGAGAGTACTTGGAGTATGTCCAAAATTAAACCGTCACGACTACCCACAAGGAATATGTGGGCTGAATGGAGTCTCTGAGGTTATTGTTCATAATGCACCCGCAGGTGTAACAGAGATCGGCGCCCCAAGGTCATTTTTCAGAAGTTTCCACTTCTTTTGGGTATTTTGCCATCGTAATGGTTTGATCTAGGTGTTGGATTTTCACCTGATGGTTTGTCAATTTGGGAGAGTGAATCCTAATTATTCTAGTCACTCAAGTGCTTTTGATGTAGCTTGACTGGTCGGATGAACCGCAGCCAGGTGCAAAGCATACACACCGGAGTCTTGTCAATTTTAGTAAATTTTAAGATATGTGTTCTCGTTAAAAAGAAAACCCTCCAGGAACCTCTTTCAATCCAAGTGGATCTCAATTGGGGAATCAAGGAGGGGCTAATTTTATTATAGTTGATGAAACAATTGATGAAAAAGAAAACAAAGATACACAATGTCGGTTTTCTAATTAGTCCTACCACGCATCTCTTTCCCCTTTCGGGTCAATCGGGAAGTCGTGGGGTAAGTATTAAGATTACTTTGAAATCTCAGATATGGAACATGGAAATGATAATAAATCAAAGTATACTACCCTGTAGATTAGAACTACGCTGGATTGAAAAGAGATGAACAAAAAGTAAAAAATTGACACAGACGCAAATCCCTCCAGGGGGGATGGTCAATAGGCTCGAAAAAGCCTATTCGAAAGGACCTTTTCTTTTTATTAGCAGTGATTTATAATATTAGCAAATTGAAATTGATGCACTTTGGTCCTTGTTATCTGGGATCCAAAAGCTTACAACAAGCTTGTAACAAGCTAGAATTAAAACACAGCGGTGGGGGAAGTTTCTGGGAAGCTCTGGTTTGTCCAAGAGTCGGAATTTGGGCAGAGTCTCTTTCTCTTTTTTGTTAGACCTGCTAAAAAATAGTGAAAAATTAAAATCAAATGTGCCCAAACACACTTTAAAAGTTTTTTGGGTCACCACACTAGTTACCAAAAAAAAACTAAGTAAAAATTTGTTAACATTGGGGTAATCTAGTTTTCCAAAAAAAGGAACCAAGGAAAGCAAGCTTTCCTTGGGATCTTGGCTTGATACTTGGGCAGCCAATGAGATGTGCACTTTTATTGCAGAATATGAAACTTTAAAGTACAGTAAATGAAACTACCTTAAAAGCAAGCTACAAATTTTCTTTTAAATGCTTGCAAAAAAGAGGATAATTTCAGCTAGATCTCTTAAAATAGGACTTTATATGCAAAATGGAGCTGAGATCTAAACTTAAGAAAGGATCTTACTAACTAGATCTATATGTAATTTTCTTTGTGAGACAGGTCTAAGCAATAAGATTCTTTAAAAGTTACCAATTTGAAGAGAAATTAAGATTTTGAAGGAGGAAGAGAGAGAAAGAGTGTTGGAAGCCTAGGAATGTTGGGCTTTGGAGTCTGCTTTGGTGGAACACGGAGGGACTATGTCATTCAGAAGATCTTGAAGATGAGAAAGATGCAAACCAGCTCAACCTCTTTTACAAGCGATATCACCTGCAACTTAGAAATCCTTGCACAAACAGATGGTTAAAACATAGGTGCTGCTGGAAGAGATAATTGGAAAGCATGCAATTAAACTTAAAATACATACAACTCCAATAGATCTGAAACAAGCAGCAGTAAGAGCATAAATCAAACTAGAATAAACTCTTAACCTAACAGGAGGGAGCTCTCTCCTTCAAGGCCAACAATCAACCAACGAAAGCAGTGATAAATAACACAGATTATACTTCATAAGCATTTGACAATCACCATCTACACATGAAGAGCATTACACCATAGATCTTGCCTCCAAAGCTTCTTTATTCCAGAATAATAAACAATACAATACAAGAGCAACAACACCTCAATCCCAGTTCTAACTAGCTTGGAAGAGGCTGCTTGTGCTTTGATTTATACAAAAACCAGGAGATCCAGCCCAGGGGGGGCGCAAATCCCAAGGAGATAGACCACTGTAGCTAAAGGAGAGTCCATCAATGCCTGATTTGTGTCTAGCTGAGCCAGATCTGAGTCTCACTGAGTGCAACAGTCAATCGGGGGGCTAATCTGACTGACACCTCAACCTGTTGACTAAAGCATCCACCAAAACTCATCCAGATGAGCCCAAACACGTGGAGGAGAGAGGGAGGGCGAAATTCCCCATAAAGGATGTTGAAGTTCAACTCTGGATCTGTCCAGATCACCTCTTTCAGTCAAGGATTTTTTAGATCCAGTCAATATGGTTCAGATCTGAATGATTTCAATCAAATTGGTTGAGAATCCATTGATCTAGCATTTTGGATTTGCTCCATTATTCATCAATTTATTAATTAAAATAATCAATAATTGATTTTTTGGGGTTTTCTGACCTGAGTGATGGAGAATCACTCAAAAATAGGAAATAGTGGGTCCATGGGTTTACATGGTGCTCTTAGCTTGAAAATGAGCACCTACATGACTGAAATTGATTATTTGGCCCACTTTTATTACAAAATCAAATTTTCCAATTAAACTATTAAAAAATAGCCTAAGTTTTGGAAAAATTAAATTTTAATAAAAAACAGTGAAAAATTTAAAAAATTGAAAAAACCTAGGGGGGCTTAAACATGTTCATATGACTCGACCATGATGCCTAGCATGTTTATTCATTGACACATAGACTCTAATAACCTCAATAGGCCTAAATGTCAAGCCGACCACCCCATCTTTGGAGGTATGGAGTGAAAAAGTCAGAAATTATCAGTTGTTTATTCAACAACCAATAATAACCAAGGAAAAAAACACCCTGGGCTGATCGGATTGACAAATAAAGTCTAAGAGACCGAGTCTTTTACAGACACTATCATGCTAGAACATTAATTACAATTTCCCCATGGGGTATGAACATGTGATATAGTACAACAAAGTTTCCCATAAACAAGACTGAAGGTCTTCTGAAGTCCGAACAAGTTATCCTTGTTCGGTTCACCAAGCTCACTTGATAAAAAACCACTAAGTACAACTTAGGTGGTAACATTCTGGCTCCAACTGCGGGACGTGGCTTGATCTGGTCTTTAAGGCAAGGAGAAGATACGAGAAGGGCCAGAATCTTTGGTTTATATACCCTGTAAAAACATCTCAACTTGACAAGAAAACCTCAGTAGCACAAGCTTTATATAAAAATCAAATGAACCATTAAGCTGATTTATTTAAACAAAATAAATGTAACTAACTAATGAAAACCAAAATGTTTGATTATAGCTAAGTACAAAACAAAAAATGCGGAAAGTAAATGCTCTTTTTTAGGAGCTTATTTTCCTACTCTAAGCATGGTATAAAAGGTTAGGTGTAATAAAAAATCCAATGTAACCACCTAAGCATTTTATTAACATAATTTTTTTTTCCTTGTCTTTGGTTACCAGCCAAAGTAAGGATACCTTATTCAGAAAATGCAAACTTGCGTGATGATTTAGAATGGGTGGGATGGATGGGAGATCATAGGCATGCATAATATCGTCAAACTTCTTCCCAAACTGGTATTTGCTTGCCCAGGCTACTTCTATCCATGACTGGACAGGGTTGATATACAAATTAGAGTGATGAGGTAGATTGACTACACCATCATACTGATCATCGAGGCTTACCAGATGATAATTCCCTGTATAAGCCCCAAGTGGCTCCAAATCATGAGGAGACTCTATATGTGAAGATGATAGTTGAGACTGATATTCTACTAACTGCATCGCATCTGTCTTTTCACAACACTGCTTTTCCATGTCTTCATTATTGATACCTTTGTGCAGCTTTGCATGATATGACTATGAATGATCATATAAGAGTTTTCAATGCTCCTCTTCCATTCTAGGATTTTTCCAGGTCTCCAAATCCATGCTCCCTCCTTCAGATATGCCATATATAGAAAAATCAACAAAACCATCAAAAGTTTCTGGTTCATTATTTTCCTCTTTATACATGTCACAGACTGGATTTTCCATGAATATCCAGGATTCCTCATCAACATCTTTGTTAGAGATAAGGGAGTCTTCGTCACTTGTATCATGCTCCAAGTTATACTTGTCCTCATTATATGGGGAACACGTACGAGTCCCATCATGTACATTACAATTTTCATCATAAGTTTCACTATAAGATTCTGGAATGGTTTCATCCTTAGGCTTGCACTATGTAGCTGGTAACAAAGGGTAGGCCTGGCCTACCATGTATACATGATCAGGCTCGCTTGAAGTTTTTTTCTGACTACCGAACTCGGCCATTCCATGTTCTATATCCTGGTTTGCTATATAGCAAGTGCTTTCTTGGTGGAATTGATCACAAGGTCTACACCATGGAATGACTTCTTCTACCAGCTTAGTTGAGTCTAACTGGTTTGGAATCCTAGGTTCTTGCTGAGGAGATTTTTTCTGATACACCTGATTCTGTTTAGGATGAAAGTTCCTAGGTCCATTATTTCTTTCAATGGTGATTATTTTGTTCTGAATATGATTCAGTTGTGCAGACTATTTTGCCATGATTTGGTTTTGAGTAGTAACCAATTCTTTTATCATGTTAGTTACCTTTTCCATGGGGTCTTTGGAGGTTTCATTTTCCTCTAATTCAACGACTTTTCCCTTCTCTTTGTTGTATGAAGTGTTTCCTCTAGTGTAACTTGGAATGTTGGATTTGCTTGAAAACTGCATATTCTTTTCTATTTTCTCAGCCAATTCCTGAGCAGTTTTTAGATTAACCGACTCTTTGTCCCTTAACTAGTACCTCAAATCACCAGTGAAAGCTTCAATGTAAGATATGAGGATGGATGCATCCCTTGGCTTGATTTCTCTAGGGAGGTCTGCAACCACACGCCTGAACTTAGTATTAAATTCATCAATGGTTTCATTCTCCATCTTCTTTATGTTATGAAGGGTAGCAAGCAGATGTCTTGGTTCTTTCTTTTCCCCTCATTTCTTCTTAAAACCCTCTAGGAATTCACTAAGAGTTTTATGTGAATCATCATCTAGGTCGAAGTACCATTCTTCAGCATCATCTTCTAAGTATAAAGCAAAGAGCTTCATTTTGACATGGTCATGGTCATGTGCAGCATCATTACAATAACTGACCAGGTGCTTTTCAAACTTTCGAAGGTGAGACTTGGCAGTGATGGCATTATTGCCCTGAAATATGGGGAGCTTCTTGATAACATTTTTTGGAATGGCATGGGGAGCACCTGCTATTTGAGAAAAGTCAAAGGGTTTGAATAATTCCATCATTTCTTGAGACTGGTGAACATGACTCTCTACAAATATGTGATGGATATCTGAGAGGGATTGGTCTCCTAAATTTTCAAGGTTTTTACAAGAAGTCTGCCTATTCAATATTTCCCTAATAAACCTTTCGGGAACAGGGGGAGGATTGAATAATTGTCAACGGTTTCTTCGGGTAGAAATTCTTGAAGGGATGTTAGACAGTGGAGTTGCCAGATGGATCGAGTTTTAATTTTTATGTTTTTTAAAGACAAAATCAATCAAATTATTATTTTTTATCTTTTTATTTGTTTAGAAAAAAGTTAAGCTAAGTCGTACCCGAGAATAAAAAGATTTATCCGCGGCAACGGTGCCAAAAAGTGTTGCCTCCTTTCACACATTTGGGTCACGTGGCAGAAATCTTCAAGCCACTTGGTGTGTCCTTGGGGCAAGTCTCGAGTCAAAACTGTCACCTTGTTCTTGACTCCTTTGTTTAGGCTCAACTCCTAACGAAGCCAAGGAGGGTAGATCTTATTGAGTTACTAAGATTAATTAATTAGTGTGATGGTGTTATATTGAATGAGTTACTTAGGAGTTTGAAATTTAACCATAAACAACCATAGATGACAAGATAAAAAATGAGCGCACGAAAGCACAATGCTGAGACACAACATATATATATATATATAGAGAGAAAGAAAATAGCCAGTGCCTTAAAATAGAGTCAAAATATAATCAATGTACTTGCATGTGCTTGGAGTGGATGTTTTGTGATTGCCTCTTGGTACGTTTTAAGTTAATGTGAAATATGAGTTGATTAAAATTAGGCGAAGGGGTGGACTCCAGATATACCCGAGGGTACTTGGAGTATGTCTAAAACTAAACCGTCACGGCTACCCGCAATGAATATATAGGCTGAATGGAGTCTCTGAGGCTATTGTTCATAATGCACTCGCAGGTGTAACAGAGATCAGTGCCCCGAGGTCACTTTTTAGAAGTTCCCACTTCCTTTGGGTATTTTGCCACCGTAATGGTTTGATCTAGGTGTTGGATTTTCACCTGATGGTTTGTCAATTTGGGAGAGTGAATCCTAATTATTCTAGTCACTCAAGTGCTTTTGATGCAGCTTGACTGGTCGGACGAACCGCAGCCAGGTGCAGAGCATACACACCGAAGTCTTGTCAATTTTAGTAAATTTTAAGATAGGTGTTCTTGTTAAAAAGAAAACCCTCCAAGAACTTCTTCCGATCCAAGTGGATCTCAATTGGGGAATCGAGGAGGGGATAATTTTATTATAGCTGATGAAACAATTGATGAAAAGGAAAACAAAGATACACAATGTCGGTTTTCTAATTAGTCCTACAATGCATCTTTCTCTCTTCGGGTCAAACGGGAAGTCGTGGGGTAAGTATTAAGATTACTTTGAAATCTTAGATATGGAACATGAAAATAATAATAAATCAAAGTATACTACCCTGCATATTAGAACTACGCTGGATTAAAAAGAGATGAACAGAAAGTAAAAAATGACTTCTTAAAAAATCAAGAAATTAATAAAATAATGCCATGTATACAATTTTTTTATATATTATTTTTACGATTTCACTTTTATCAAAGTTGTCCGTAATTATCTCATTTTATCAAAGCTGTCTCTCACATGCACACATATATATATATATTATATTAAAACCAATTGATATAATATTTCACCCAAAAGAAAGTGAAAAAATATCATTTGAAAAAATTAATACCTAATAATGAATTAATTAGTTAGTATATTATATATTAAATAATATGTTATATTATAATATGATGTTATCTATTAATATATTATAAATATATTATGTTTAAGCGATATATTATATTGTTTACTTTAGAAACATGCACACGACTCTTTACATTTTTTTTGCATGTGGTTAATGACACAAGTAAAATATTGGAATATTGGATTTGATTACAAAGCCTAATTCGATGTGGGAATCAAGTGAGTCCCTATTACAATCTATACATAGCCACTCTATATATTATATGTTATATATCATAATATATAGAATATGTAAATAATATTATTATTTTTTACGTGGTTCACAGAGGTTATAATAAAGGTTGGGGCTCACTACATCCACATTAATAATAGGGTTCCATTTAACGAGGCCTCATTTTATCAACTCCAATTTTGGGAGCTTAACCTTGTAGGACCAAAAAAATTAGATTCGTGATAATTGAACCTCCAACCTCAATATCAAATAGTCTTTAAATTTGAACTATAATCAACTGAGATACCCCTTGGGACTAATATATTCAATATACTTTATATATAATATAAATAATTATACATATAAAAAACCATATAAATCACAACATTTTATATATTTTACTATAAATAATATAATACTATATATTATATATACTAGAATAAATATAATACAATAAATAAAGAGCTTTGTGGGTCGCTATTTTTTTATATAGAGTATTTATAGAAATGTCGAAATATAAACGGATATAATATTATTAAATAAGCATTTTAGTACTATTGGTAGTTATATAATCTTATATATAATTAATGTTAATAATGAAAAGTGTACTAATGTGTTAATATCTTTCAATACACTATTTTTTATTTATGAAAATAATAAAACTTATTAATATATTAATTTTATTTTCGATATAAAGTAATTTAGATGAACTTTGTAAGGATCAAGTTTAGGATAAACAAATAATATTATTAAATTTTTTTACATATCTTCAAATTATATATATATATAGCTTAAGACATGTAACATTTTTTTTATTTTTTTTAAGATTTTGATTGGCTTACCATATTATAACATATAACTTCTTAAAATCAAATTTTCTATAATATATTTATAAAGTTGGATTATGAAAAATATTATACAATTATATGTTGTTTTCAATACTTTTAGTTTCTTTATTGTTTAAAAAAGAGAGGAAAAAGACAAATGTTATGGGTTTGTAAGAACCAAAGCTTGTTTTGACTAATGAAAGGTGAAAAAAACTTGATGGTTATAGGATAAAATGTGTATAAATGAAAAGGTACCCAACCAATTCAATATGTTTTACCTATGGATTTTTATGGAGTGAGGAAGAGCTTCAAGGAGGGTGAAGATGAAACAATGAAGTGGGATGGTGTTTTTTTGAGAAGTGAAAGAAAAACTTTGATATGTTGAACCACCAAAATGTGGAGGAAATAAGTTGGTAAACAAACCAAGGTTTATATCAATGGTGGAAGCTCACTACTAACCAAACATTGGCTCTCATCTAGTTGGTGAGTTAATAATTAAACATAAATCCAACAATGTGACATGCACTTCATCAATCGTTTTGGATACACTCCACTTCATATTGTTGATTCAACATTTTAGTTTGGAGTTGCTTGCAAATATCTTACTTGTTTAAAGATTGATTTTGATTTTCTTCTTAGAATAGACAAATTCATGTAATATCATCATTGTGGAAGGGTGTTGAATATGGTAGTTATAAATAGTACTTAAGTAATTATAATAAGTCATATTATCATAAGTTAAAAAAATGTAGACATTATAAGACTCAGCAAGCATTAAGAAGTTATGTAAGGTACTCTTTCGTTTTTACTATGTTTTTTTTCTTAATACTTTTTTACTATGTTTTTTTTCTTAATAGAGAATACAACCCCTGTTATTCCACCCCTGGAATAAAGAGGTTTGTTAATCTTAGGAATAAATCTTACCAATGACCTATTCCCTTTGGTCATGTCCCTCTTTTACTATGTTATGTTATGTTATGAGACATTGTATTCTTTAATATTTAAAGAATATATTTTCATTTTACTATGTGAAATTGCATTATTTAATATTTAAACAATATATTCTCATTTTTTGTGTGTGACAGGCTACTATATAATACGAAGAATATCCCTTGGATATATATTTAGGCCAGTTTCAATGCTAAATAAGGCCACATGTCCGAACTTATTAGGAAATTCCTTATAATGGTTGGAGACCATAGCAATATGATTTGGAGTTGATTGAAGTTTCATGTCCCATTGAAAAGAAAGGTTGTTGGGTAGCATGAGATAGTGGGAATCCGAGTAAAGAATCAAGTGATGATGATGAAGTATACGAGAACAAAGAAGTAAAAGTGTTATGTTACATAACTAAACAATAATAGCAGGCGTACATCTTACCAAATTCCTCAAGCAAGTATAGGTTTTAAAGATTTAGATAAATACTTGGTATAAAATGGAAAAAATGAAGTTAGAATATGCAATTCAAATTTTTGGTATTTTTCACTGGAAGTTTGTCCTTATTATCATTGGCCAAATTTTAAAGAAATTGCTATACAAGTCTGTGTAACTATACGTCACAAAAAAATTTAACATAAAGAGAAATTCATTTAGTGTTTTGTATGTGTATATGTGCTCTGAAATCCAATGAATAAAAAGTGAGTGTACATCATATATTGGCTGAAAAACAACACAGTTAGGATAAACGGTTAAGCATAATAGCATATTGCAAACTTTCTATGAAAGAAATACTTCCTTGTCTTGGCTGCATATTGTTGGCAGGCAGTTTTGGATATAGTTAGTTGCGCAGCATCAAGGATGATGCACAAGGTCAAAGTTGATGCGCAAGGCGGGAAATGATGCATGATGAAAGACCGATTCGGGGTCCTTTAAATTCATGAGCCTGTGGGTTATGGACCATAATATGGACTTATAACCTCGTCCATGGAAGCAACGAAAACCCCACTTTATATTCAAAACTCCAAATCAAACTTTGTTTCCAATCTGGCGATCTCCACTCAGTGTATTCTCTTCCAGATACCGCAGTATGCCTCCCTTTTAGACAATACCGTGCAATGTCACTCATAGTTTTGATTTCAAGAGCTTAGCATGCACAGGCCTCTTCAAACACATGCTTCTTTTATAACACGTGCAATAGAAGCAACAACGTAGGCTCCTCAATATACACAGTCAAAGCAGAACAATAATAAGCCACAATTTCTCTTGTCCACCTCTCCTCAATGTTGCATCAGCAATGATCTCAACAACCAGCAGCGACAACATTCAACAATTATCCTTCTCGTGATCTCGATCGTTCTCACTGATGCAGGTATTTTTGAAACTGATTATTGGTGTATGACTGCAGGTATTGAAGAACACTTAAAAGATGTGTCTATGCAGGTTGTGAAGCATAGGATGGATGTTTTGGGGTAGAAAGGAAAAAGAAGAATTAGACCATTGACAGAAGAATATGTTCACTGTTGTGAAGCAGAACATAAAATCATCTTAGAAGAAGATGGTGTAGAAAAGGGACGAGCTGAAAGTCTCACGAACCCTTGGGAGAGTTCAGCTCAACAAGAGAATATGTTGATAAGAAAGTCAATGGGAGATAAAAAATTCAATATTTTTGAAATTAATGAATTGTATGTATCTACAGGAATAACATGTGATGAACCTTGTAAGGTTTCCCCAGAGGTAAAAGAAGAAGAAGGAGAGTATCCATGTATTCTTGATATGGACCAAAGCCAGAAGTTTGTTTTGGGATTGAAGGAAGAGATGACATGGTCTCATGGAGATAAACAAAAGAGACCACTTGCATATTTGGATAGATGTCTTGCTGATAGAGAGGGGAAGAAATTTGCATGACACAGGAAGAGACTATATTGTCTCAAAGGGGTGATCAATACCTAAAGGAATTTGTTGTTGTAGAGTTGGTTACTGAAGATAAAGAAAAAATTTCTAACCTCAGGAAATATGATGAAGAGTTAGAAATGTTAGAAGATTGGTTGATCAATCCAAAGCTTGATAAAGATGAAAGTTTAATGTTTGATGACACCATTGGAAAAGAGCAGACAACAGATAAAAGCACTGAATTATTTTATTATTTAGTTGATCCGGTGGATTATTCATCTTCTAAAAATACACTGATCCAATATGGTACAATAGTTATTAATCTATGGTTTTAACTCATATGCTGAACATTATATGCACAGCCGCGCAGCTATAGCTTGGTGCGCAGTTGTTGCCGGGAGCCGCGCAGCGCAGTCTGTGCATGAGCCGCGCAGATGGTGCGCAGCTCATCGCATGGGCACTCAGTTATCGCATGGTGCGTAGCTGATCACAGGGGTGCGCAGTTATGTATGGGCCGCGCAGCTTGCGAACCGTCAAGTTGAAAATCTCATGGTTCGGGGAAGTCCTCATATGCTGCGACATTTGAATGCTGCGACAACGGATCGGGTATATGGCGAAGTCCTCCTATGCCGCGACAGCGGATCGGGTATATGGCGAAGTCCTCATATGCCACGACATTTGTATACTGTGAAGTTGATGGTGACATCAAATGGTTACGTTACGTGGCATAGCCCAATTGCAAGACCTTACAACATGTTGTGAGTCAGCACAGGTGCGTGGAGTTGGTTGTAACGTTTCAGGGACATGGAACGTCGTGGTAGCATAACGCTTGGGCTGTGACTTGGCGGGATGGCATGATTCAGTCTAGCATATGGTTGTAACGACAATAAAGAAAAATCCGTTACTTATCCTTCCTCGGGACTCTTAAGTAGGGGAGAGACAGACCGAGTGGGGGGACGCAGATTGTTTTGAGAGCGCAGAGCATTGTTTCCTCTGTTATAAAAAGCTTGGAGAGTTTTTGCTACGAAGGGTTCAGATGCTGTTACTGCAGAAGTCGACATTCTCTTTTACAGTTTAGTTTTCTTTATCTTTGAATGCTAATTGTAATTTCCAGAAGAGAGGTCTTCAAGACTTTGTACAGCATTCTGTTTCC
Organism: Pseudotsuga menziesii; assembly: GCA_001517045.1. Classification (NCBI taxonomy): domain Eukaryota; kingdom Viridiplantae; phylum Streptophyta; class Pinopsida; order Pinales; family Pinaceae; genus Pseudotsuga; species Pseudotsuga menziesii. The sequence continues at coordinate 608,723 of LPNX010971676.1, read as the reverse complement.
AGTTGTTGAAGTTGTTTCCAGAACCACTTTTGTACCAGTTCAAAGAGATTAATTGGATCGGTACCCATTGGAGAGGGACCCGGAGACGTAGCCCAGTGGAGGGGGTGAACTCCGTTATCAACTTCTGTTTGTGACTCTGTTTCTGTGTTTTCTTCCTTGTATCTGTCTATCAGTGTTGTGGTTTTCATTCTTGTTCTGAGCATTTAATTTCTGTTAATGTTGTTCCATTAATTAACCTGTTGATCGCATTGTTTTACAACAAAATTTTAATGCACTAAAGTTGAGGTCCTACGGATCATATTTTGGTATCAGAGCTGGTTGACTGTTGTGCAAGTTTGTGAATGCTTACCAGGTCCAGGTTAAAGCTTGGTGAAGGAGAATTAGTTGAAGGAGATCCTGAGATTGGCTCCAAGAAAACATTCTCAAGAACCATGTCTTCTCCACGAGGGGAAGAAGAAGGACATACTGAGCGGGAAAAACCTGTCATTTCTGAAACTGAGTTTCTAGAGGCTTTTATGAGCATGAAAGCCATGATGGAACTTCTACTCGAAGAGCGAGCAGAAAGGAAGAAGAAAGAAGAAGGATCTTCATCCAGAGATGCAGAAGTGAAGTCGGAAGAAAAGGGTAAAGGAGTAGGAGGTGATGGTGATCCTCCTGATACTAAATAGACTTTTTCTTCTTCTCATACTTCTCATTCAAATAATGCAAGTCCTAATATGCCTTATTTCAAATTGGATGTAAAATTTGAATTACCTATTTATAATGGAGATGTAGATGCTGAAAAATTAGACAATTGGATCAAGCAGCTTGAAGTATATTGCAGGGTGCAGGGCATTAATGATGACCCTTCCAGGATTCAATTGGCCATTTTGAGGATGAGTGGAATGGCTCTTACTTGGTGGGAAAGCAAGATTCAACAAGATCTTTGAAAGAATGGTAAAATTATTTCAATTTGGAATGAATTCATTGAAGTATTGAGGAAGCAATTTTATCCTTTAGGTCACATGCAGCAATTAACCATGAATTGGCAAATGTTTAAACAAGCGAAAGGACAAAGCATTCAAGATTATACTCATGAATTCAGAAAGAGGGCTATTGCATTGAATGTTTCATTAGATACACAGGAAACTCTTTTTAAGTACATTGGTGGTATGCATTCTTATTTGAAACATACCTTGTTGATGTTTAATCCCAGTAATTTGGATGATGTATGTGTTCAAGCTACCCATTTAGAAGCCAGGGGTAAGCATGCTAATGATACTTTTGTGAAGAAGTCATTTAAATTTGATAGCAAATCGGAAGGTAAAGATAAGGGGAAAAAGAAGATGGCTACTGTTAAGAAAGAAGGTGAAAAGCCTACATGTTCGCATTGTCAGAAGGGACATGATGTCTCTAAGTGTTGGAAGCTTCATCCGGAGTTAAGGCCAAAGAAGTACGGAGGAAACAAAGATAAAGGAAAATCCAAAGCTACTGCAGCCGTTATTCAAGACTTGGGATCCGACTGAGGTGATGAACAAAGGTTACAGCTGTCGGAATCCAAGGTAAGGATAAAAGTATCTCACTTCCCATTGATGCACAATCAAGTTCTAGTGCAAGTACAAGTCTGCCATCTACTTTTAAGCAAAATGATAAAGATAGAAGTGCACTGTTTCATGTTCGTGTCATTGCAAATCACACAAAGATTGATACATTATTTGATAGCGGTTCACAAGTAAATCTGATATCAGAAGAAGTGGTTAAGAAATTGCATTTAGTTACTGTGCCTCATGAAAAGCCCTATCCTCTAGGTTGGGTTACTAATGATACACGATTGCAAGTTACAAAGAAATGTGTATTAAAATTTGCAATTACTGAAAATTTTAGGGATGAGGTAGAATTGGATGTAGTACCACTTGACATTTGTGGAATTTTACTTGGGAGTCCATATTTGTATGACCGGAAAGTAGTCTTTTATAGAGAGCAGAATAAGTATCATGTTTTTAAAGAAGGTATGGAATATATTGTACGAGCACTAAGATAAAAACCAATCTAGCAATAGTCTCTGCAGGACAAATGAAGAGGTTGGTAAATGCTAGTAAGAATTTTGTGTTGATGATGGTTAAGATGAAAAATGATGAAGTCTCTAAATCTTTTGAAGAATGTGACCCTACGCATAAATCTGAACTGATTGACATCATTTCTGAGTATGATGATTTGTTTCAAGATTCGAAGGGGTTACCACCGAAGAGAGACATTCAGTATGAGATACATTTGCAGGAGGATGTGCCACTTCCGAACATAGCCATGTACCGGATGTCTGTAATGCAGAATGAGGAAATCAAGAAGCAGGTTCAGGAGCTGATTGAGAAGGGGGTCATCCGGCCCAACACTTCTCCTTGTGGCTCTCCCATAGTCTTGGTTCCAAAGAAGGATGGGTCGTGGAGGATGTGTATCGACTACAGAGCCCTTAACAAAATCACCATTAAAAACAGGTATCCTCTTCCTCGCATTGATGATTTGCTTGATCAATTGAAACATGCAACTTATTTTACAAAATTGGATCTACGTAGTGGGTATCATCAAATCCGTGTTGTTGAGCATGATACTTGGAAAACAACGTTTAAAACAAAACAGGGTTTGTATGAATGGCTTGTGATGCCTTTTGGGCTCTGTAACGCACCTGCTACTTTCATGCGGGTCATGAATGATGTCTTCCGACCATTCATTGATGATTTTGTAATTGTATACTTGGATGATATCCTAGTGTTTAGCAAAACCTAGGAAGAGCATATTGTACATGTGAAGAAAATTTTAGATGTACTGAGAAAGGAAGAGCTTTATGTAAAAATGTCTAAATGTGAATTTGCTAAAACTTCTTTAGTATATCTGGGCCATATTATTGGTGGAGGCCACCTGCGAGTGGACCCAGCCAAGGTTGCTGTCATTGTAAACTGGCCACGGCCTAACACCGTTACTGAAATCAGAATTTTTCTGGGTGCGGTTCAGTATTGGAGGAAATTCATTTCTGGGTTTTCCTCCATTGCTGTGCCTTTGCATGCATTAACAAGCATTAAAGAAATTTTCCAGTGGGGAGGCAAGCACTAGAGAGCCTTCGACACTTTGAAGGAAAAGATCAGCACATCACCAGTT
>LPNX010971676.1:535198-598167 GCA_001517045.1 Pseudotsuga menziesii | reverse complement strand
GTTACAGCTCCATATTCAGTCTCCATTGTTGATAATTTTGCATGATCAATTGTTAATTGTTGTGGGTGAAATTAATCTACTGCGGGCCTGAATTTCTACACAGTTGCAGTATACTTAGCCATAGTATACCCAACCACAATACATTCAACAGCAGTCGAATCCCCCACAATAGCAGCAACTTAACCAATCGCAGTATCAGCAGCAAGGAGTATTCTGTGGAGGATTCCGAGGAGGATGAGGTGGAGGTTTAGGTCGAGGAGGAGGATGAAGTCGTGAACCTGTGCGATGTTATAATCATGGGATACTAGGTCATTATCAGAGATATTTCCCAAACTTGCAAGCGTAATGTACTTATTGTATTGCTGCGGATCACACTGTTGAGAACTGTCCGCAATTGATCGTGAAGTGGCAAGCAAGGAACATTCCGTAGTTGTAAAACCAGAACCAGAATCTAAATCAGAACCAAAATGAAATTCATAACACAAACTAGACAACGAATCTTCCATCGAACCAAAACCAAGGACCAACAGTTGCAAAGATCTCAATAGAACTCGGAGTTTAGTCTGCTAATGTTGTTGTAATCACTCACGGAGGTGAGATGACAAGAGATGATGACCTGATTCCACTAGTCCAATTGGCCGGAAAGAAGAAGGTGCAATTCGATGTCGACGTTGAGAGGGACACATTCTTTGAAGCACGTGATGCGATAAGAAGATATCCGGGTAAGTTGCATGTCTATGAGATGCCACTTATTTTTTATTCCACTTTGGTAGCAAGGCCATCGCAGAAGCATGGTACCTTGCAAAAATTCTTTGAATGTTATCTGTCATTGACAAAAGACCCTGATGCACTCACTGAGATCATGAGTCAGTTGTATCGACCAGACAAAGGGTGAAGGGAGCCTTCTGTGAACTCCTAACATAAGAAGAAAACAGGGAAAAAGATGAGAATGGATATTCATATTGAGGATTACGAGGTAGATTCAGTCATTCTGGATCTAGGCTCGGATGTCAACATTCTGACAAAGAAGACATGGCAGAAGATGGGGAGCTCACAACTAGTTTTGTCCCTTGTGCAGTTGCGACTGGCTAACCAGGCCATAGTGACACCAATTAGGCATGTACCACATCTAGCAGTCGAAGTTGAAGAAATGAAGACTTACACGTACTTCGATGTGATTGAGGTTGTTGATGGAGGAAGGTCATATCCCGCACAGTTGGGGATTGGATGGGCCAATGATAGTTTGGCGGTGATCAATTTTAAGAAGCGCGTAATGAACTTTGAGAACTATGACATCAGAGTCATAGGTCCGATGGATCCCAATAAAGGAAGAAGGTATGTTGAACCAGTTAAGGAAGAAGTTGTAGGAGGATGGGATCATGCGTACAACATATCATAAGACTATATCCAACCTACTATTGACAAAGAGTTGGGCTGGTAAAGTTCTAGTTCTGCATCTTCAGATTCTGATGGCTCCTTGGAGAATTGGCAGAATCAGATGCATGAGGTATCAATTCGGAAGTGTGGTTAAATCTCTCAGTCGTTGTGTTGAGTCGTAACATAGATTATTGAGTTTCCAACCTATGAGGGACTTCCTGAGTTATCTGAATTTCTGGTTGAATTTGAAGATAAGGTGTCAGAACCACAAAGATCGCTGGTGTTGGATGAAGCATTGAAGGTTACTCCATCACGTTGGTGGGTGACACACAAGAAGTCGATCAATGGATGGTTGCAGTGTCGATGGTTGATGACATTTTGCTTCGACAAAGTATAATGATACCAAGCATAGAGGTATGATGGGCAGAATGACCCCAACGATCATCTGATTACATGTTAGACCATGTGGGCGTTGCAACCCAAGGATGACTGGGTACATGCGTTTGTGCATAAATTGGACGAAATGATTCGGTAGTGGTATGTATCAGCTGAGTTGTGGAGAGAAATCATGATATGGGAAGAGTTGTCGCTCTGTTTCAGTCACACTTTCATCTTTGCGGATGCCGATCCAGTCATTCACAGTGCACCATAGTATATCCGCAACGTTATTCTGAAGGTAGTTCCAATCGCATATCCAGTGGACCCACATGCAATACCAATGATGCAATCAATGATGGAGTGTTACAACGTTACATAAGGGCCTGAGGAAGATGATGATCCAAGGAACAACAATATTCTGGAAACAGAAGAAAGTCGGGATATCGTGGCACTTAAGATACTGACAGATAAATTTAATCAACTATTGAATATTCAGAAGGTTAACATTGGGACAGAATATAACCCAATGTTTTGAATATTGGAGACTACTGGGATGAAGAAATTATGGTGAAGATCACTGAATTGCTGCATGAGTTTTAGGATCTGTTTCTGACAAAGTTTTTTGAAATGAAGGAGATATTAGGATATTTGGGAGAGATGAAGATCCCTCTGAAGCCATATGCGAAGCCAGTGCGACAACGTTCATCTCATCTGAATCCGCGATACAAGGAAAGAGTAAAGGCTAAGCTTGATAGGATGCTGGACGTAGGCATCATAGAACCAATTGAAGAATCAGAATGGATCAGTCCAATGGTTGTGCAAGATAAGAAGACAGGTGAAGTTCGGATTTGTGTTGAACTCAAAAAATTGAACGATGCATTCCTGCATGATCCATTTCTTACACCATTTACTGATGAGGTACTGGAAGGAGTGGGCGGTCAAGAGATCTATTCATTCATGGATGGATTTTCTGCCTATCACCAATTAAGATCGCAAAATAAGATCGACAGAAGACAACTTTTGTTACTGAATGGGGATGTTATCAGCACATAGTGATGCCATTTGGACTGAAGTATGCACCTACGATATTTTCCAAGATTGTAGTTGATGCCTTCAAATATTTTATTCAGAAGTTTTTGGCAGTCTACATGGATGACTGGACAGTGTATGGACTGATAAAAGATCATCTCACAAATCTGCTAATGATGTTGGAGAGATGTCGACAACATAAAATTGCACTAAATTCGAAGAAGTGCATATTTTGTGCACCCTTTGGGATGTTGCTAGGACACATTGTATGTAAGGAAGGACTGTTGGTCAATCCATCCAAGATTGTATTGATCCTGAACTTTCTGCCACCCACGAATGTGAAGCAACTTAGAGAGATGTTAGGCCATACAGGATATTATTGCAAGTTCATCAGAGGGTATGTTGTGATCACAGCACCTATGGAGAAGTTACTAAAAAAGGATGTGCAGTTCGCGTGGAGTCAGGAGTGTCAAGGAAGTTTCGACACCTTGAAGATGAAGATGACTACAACACCAATATCGCTTTTTCCAAATTGGACGAAGGAGTTCCATGTTCATGTTGATGCGTCTTCAACTATGCTGGGAGTGGTGTTGGTGCAACTAGGCGAAGGAGATATCGATCACCCGATTGCTTTTTCCAATCGGAAGTTGTCATCCGTAGAGAGGAATTATACCACGACACAGAGAGAAGGATTGGCAATGGTCTACACATTGCATAAGTTTCAACACTATCTGTTGGGATGTCATTTCAAGATGTTCACGAATCACTCTGCGTTGAAATACCTAGTGAATAAGCCTGTGTCGGGGGGGGGGGAGATATGTCATTGGCTACTTCTCTTCCAAGAGTTTGATTTTGAGATAATTGTGAAGTCAGGTTGCTTGAATGCAGACCTAGACCACTTGTCGTAAATTGAGACAGGTGAAGAACCGACAAACATTGAAGATGGGTTACCTGATGCGCAACTACTTAGAGTTGGAATGGTTGAGGACTACTATGAGAAAATAGTTTAGTTCTTGGAGACGGGAGAAACACCATAAGGGATCACTACAAATAAGAATAAGCATTTGGTTGTTCAGGGCGCGGATTTCCAATTGATTGCTGGAGAACTCTATAATATGGGACCTGACGAGATCCTACGACGATGTGTCCTATCGCATGAACAGGAGAAGGTGTTGGCAAAGGCACATGCAGGAATCGCACGTGGACTCTACGGAGGTCGCACTACTGCTAGGAAGGTACTCTGCACACGGATTTAGTGGCCAACTCTCAACGGGGATGCGACAGACTATGCAAGGAATTGCAATGTTTTTCAAAGGAATGGGAAACCATCACGGAGGGATGAGATGTCACTAGTACCTCAGGTGACGTTGGAGCCATTTGAAAAATGGGTAGTGGATTTTTTGGGACCAATCAACCCACCAGGAAAGAGAACCGGTGCATAGTATTATCTGACGAGATGGGCGGAGGAAGCACCAGTTGTAGATTGCACCGCTGCAACGGCAACAAGGTTCCTGTTTGACAATGTTGTTACTCGGTTTGGTTGTCCAAATATATTGATGAGCGATCAGGGGAGTCACTTCATCAATCGCACTGTTAGTGCACTGAGAGAGGAGTTTTAGATACAACATAAGAAGAGCACCCCCTATCATCCACAAGCAAATGGGACAGTTGAAGCGTTCAATAAGGTGTTGGAGCATGCACTCACGAAGATTTGCAACACAAACCGTGATGACTGGGATTTGAATATTCCAGCAGTACTATGGGCGTATCACACTATTTGCAAAAGGTTGACAGGGCAGACACCATTCAAGTTGATGTATGGGCAGGAGGCAGTCATGCCAATGGAGTACATTGTTCTGAGTTTGCGCATTGAAGCAACAATAGTAATGGATGACGAAGGATAATTACAAGAACACCTAGCTCAGTTGGTGAAGCTAGAGGAAGACCGCTTTGTCATGGGATTTCACTAGTGCGTTGAGAAGGATCGGCATAAATCTTGGCATGATCGACATATCAAGAACAAACACTTTCAGCAGGGAGACCTAGTGTTGCTGTATGACAGCAAGTTCGCCAAATATTCAGATAAGTTGCAAATGCACTAGCTGGGTCCTTACATTATCAATTTCATTACTGAGGGAGGTGCAGTACAATTGCAACAGCTAGATGGTACAATGTTGCCGAACTTCGTGAATGGTAGCAGGTTGAAGACCTACAGGATGGGCCCGATGCTACGCGATGCTTGAGGCATTGCGCATGCAAAAAAAGAAAAAAAGAGGCTTTGTTTTTGCATGAGATGGTAATTAGGAGGATGGCGTGCCAGGAGAAAGGGGTCACACAAGTAGAAGTGTCAAGGTCGCAGCCAGAGAACCATGCCGCGACATCCGCAGGGACACGATACAGTCAAATCAACAGTAAATGCAGTAGTTAAACTAGTTAACTGATGACGCTCTTGAACGAGATGCACATTAATGACGGATCCGACCATTAGATCAGAAGGATCGACGACGGATTCAGGCAATGAATGAAGGATTTGGTCATCATGATTGGGAAATAGTTCACACGGTCGATATCGTGTTATAAGAATTGGCGGCTCATGCGTTGAAGTCACCATTGTGAAGATTTGAGTTATAGAGAGTAAATTGCAGAGATTGAATCGTAGAGTTCAGTTGCAGAGTTGTGAGTGAGTTGCAGGTTGAGTTAGATTGAGTTACAGAGCACTTGTGACTAATGCAGGGGGTAGCACCACAAGAGATTTTGAGTGAAAGTGTTGAGGATTCACTAGTCATCGATGTCGCAATTGAGGAAGAAGTAGAAAGCATGTCGATGGGTTCATTGCCAGTCACAAGGAAGAAGAGAGGGACCAATCGGCCCAACTCCCCACAACAGAAGAAGAGAAACACAAGGAGTTCAACGAGAGCGGACACAGAGGCAGTTGAAGCCTCCATGACGAGGGCATGGGTGACAATAGTGGACATCCCTAGGTATGTTCTCCCGCGCAAAGATGGTGCCAAGGAATGCAATCCCACGAAGAATCAGAGATACCCCATCAAAATGGCCGCAATTCCAAAAGGAATGAAGTGCATGTTTGATATCGCCCTCCATGTTTAGTCAAGCTGAAGTATGAAGACCACGTTTTGCTCACCTTCACTAACTGTACGATGGAACCATTTGAGGATAGGACCGGACTAGACAAAGAATCCATGGTGTGCACTCCACATGAGTGGGCATTGGGATTGGACAAGTCGAGGATTTTAGGCCCGATTCACAATCCCCATTTTGGGCGACTGACGGAAGCAAATGCATGCGCTAAGAAACTATTGGCATGCTTCCATGGAGGATACTTGTGGCTGGATCGGTTGGTGCCAGTCACCATAGAGTTGATTTCACAGATCACAGAGTTTCCCAAGCAGGGGCCTAACCCGTCTCAATACTTCTAAGGAAAAGACAATGATAAGCGATTGGTCGCCAAGCTTAAGAAGACATATGACTTGGAGCGTGAAGGGCGCACATATGTGGTGGACACGGGGACTTCACTTAGTGAACCTGTCACATAGCACATGCGATCATGGAATATTAAAGAATACCCTTAATTTCCAGAGATATTGACCCAAACTCTTTTTGTTGAAACCCCCTACCAATACTTAAAACCTCCTCCCCACCCATTTTTATACCTCGATCCTTATAAACCACCCTACCCACCCCCACCTTAAACCCCTCATCCCCCCCAATACCTGCAATATATTGGTTCAATTTTTGATAATTTTAAAACCTACAATATGAACTAACGTGATAGGATATTGGTTAACAAGTGAAGCCCCCGTCGTGGTGGACAACATCAATGAGCAGGTTGTGCGCATTGCAGCCATGATTTTTTCCAGCAAATTCGTGTGGAAGAATCGACCGAACCAGTGCACCTTAGGGGTAGTTGCGTGTGCTAAGCAGTGTTCTGCAGGAGTGCAAATGAACTAGTCGTTGTTTCTGTTGAACTAGTTCATGGAGGATGCTATGATTGTGCAAGAAGGAAAATGCGCATTCACATATAGCTAGTTTCTCATCTTGATTGTGTTAGTTGCATGGATGGAGCCATAGGACTACCAAGGGATGGACATCATGGCCGCCCAAGTTTGCAAAGGCATGAGATACCAAAACCTCTGGTATCTGAGCCAGGACGACAAGCTGAAGGACTACACCATCCAGTTTTGGTTGTATTGGGAAGCCTTATAGGTGGCAACTATGAAGTTTCCAAGGCTCATAGAGGCAGTAGTGATGAAGTATCGGCAATTCATTCAATTCAATATTGGACCGCATGCTATCCACGTACAAGCGTGGAGGGACCCTTAGAAGTAATGGTTAGCGACACAATACAAGGTGGCAGAAGAGGAGTTGGACGCCATAGTGGCTGAGTGGCCGACGGAGTAGAAAGCGCCAGTGAGTCCAGAAGAATTATCAGATGACGAGGCAAGTCCTCCCGCAGATGCGCCCATAGAACCGACGTCGGTCCATGACAGCGACCGGGAGTCACGAGAGGAACCATCGAGGACCCCAATGGATTCAAAGGAAGAATGACTATTTGAGGATACCAAAATGAAGAGAAGGCATGAATAGGATGAAGCCAACGACACAATGCCAATGGCAGATTCACAGGTAGACCGTATTATTGTAGCTATCGCAACAGAAACTACTACGACTGAAGAGTAGTTGAAGAAGCATACTGTTGAAGGATTTGGAGAGGTAAACACTCACCTGAGTTTTTTAATTGATGTCATTTTACAAAGGGTGCCCGAGGAAAACATTTTGTGGAAGGTAGGAGAGATAAGCACAGGGAAGCAGATCCGGAATGTACAGATTCTGCTACGTGCAATTGAGACAAATAGTGAGGATGTCAATGCCTCACTCCAACAGTTTTAGGAGCTCTTGTTGGATATTAATGAGCTGTCAACTCAGACATTGGTGTAGTTGCAGAGAGTTGCAAGTCAAGAGTTGGTTGACCGAGAACAGATCATCGACGATCACCTTTTGAGGTCGCAGGAGCGGGAGGAAGAAACAAATATCGAAATTGTGGAGTTGAAGAAGGAGCAGGATTGACTCATTGTCGAAAAAGAGCAACTATGGGATGACAAGGCTAAGTTGGAAAAAGCAGTTTCTGATGTTTATCAAGAAGTCCCAATTGTGGAGGAGGACCTAGATGGACCAGCTAAAGCACAGAAGTTAGGTCAGATTGTTGCATGCTTCAAGAAAGATATTGCGGATTTGCAAGTACTGTTGAACCCTAGTACGCTGCCAGAGGTAGTTGATGTGCGCAAAAGCGCCATCGAAGATGCCGCAACGCAGCTTGAAGACTGGGAAAAAGATGCTAAAGCCATAACTGATGCCACCACATAGTTTTGGGGAAGCGTGGTCCAAGACGAGAAGTTGGAGCAACTCAACACACAACTGCGGGAAGCTGAAGGTCAGTTAGTTTCACTATGGACGTCGCTTCGAGCAATGAATCTGGTACTGTATGTAACTAAAGCGGAGGAGCTTAGGGCTTTGCAACAACACATCAACAAGGAAAGGGAAAGACAAGATCATCGAACAACGCAGTTGGATGAATTCCAGGATATCGACCCGCAACTACCGCTTAAGGCAGTAGATGCACTTTAGACGGTGCAGGATAGTTCAAAGGAATTCATCGCCAGGATCGTGGATCATCCATCAAAACATGATGTGGTGGATTGCATAGACATCTGTGCCAGGGTGACGGTTCAGGGGGAAGAAGTGAAGCAACATTACGAGGATTCCATAATCAAGCCGACAGAGTACACTGCTTCCAGCTGATGTGGCTCGAGGGCGAGACACAAGATTGTGTTGGGGGCCTGTTGGCAGGTAGTTTTGGAGATAGTTACTTGCGCAGCATCGAGGATGATGCACAAGGTCAAAGTTGATGCACAAGGCGGGAAATGACGCGCAAGAAAGTTTGGTCATAGTTTGGCCATATTTTGTATATTTTGGTCATATTTGGTAGATTGTGGTCATATTTGGTAGATTTTGGTTGTTGTTTTGTAGATTTTGGTCCAAGTAGTTAGGAAGTTGAGTTAAGTGGACTGCATTGTAAAAGGCAGAAGCCTATAAATAGATCTAGGATTGTAATGTTGAAGGATAATCTTAATCGTCCTTGGATTGTGATAGTTTTGGAGAGATCATCTTTTGTGTACTTAGAGAGCACATCTGTGATATGTTTTTGATGCTGAACTGTGGCACTGTTTTGAGAACTTGTGATATGACGGAGATTTGATGGAAGCACTGTCTTTTTACTTCTTTTTGTTTTCCTGCTTTCTGCAATGTGATATGAATGGATGGTTACTGAAGTATGATGTTTTTATCTGAATGATGCGATGCTTCCATGTTTTGAATAATTTTATTTTGGTAGATTTGTTTATGCATCAATTCTCCTGCTGCGATCTGAATATGTTGATGCGGTTGATATGAATGTATGAACCAATGCTTGGATCTGTGAATTAATGATGTGATAGATGAACAGTAGATGTGCAACCCTCCTTATTGCGGAAATGTGGTTCCTACAGTTCTCCCTCGAACATCTTGAGTGAGACTTCATCTGCTCCGCAAGTGTTGCTGGACAGAGTAAAACCTGTATGGGCCGGTGCTCAGGGAGATCGCTGTGTTAAGGGTGTCGACATAGAGTGAACCTCTGTCGACGGATCTGTGTCAACACATATACATAAATAAACCAACTCACAATTAGACTTCCATAAGGGAATATACTTCCTTGGATTGTATGCAGATACATAAATAAACCAGCTCGCTATTAGGTTGATATTGCAAGCCTTCCAGGAGGGAATATACTTCCTTGCATCCGATGCAGATATATAAATAAACCAGCTCACAATTAGGCTAATAATAAATCTGTAGGGATGCATTTTAAATACGATGCCATCAAGTAATGTTGGATTTGGTGCAGATACATAAATAAGCCCACTCACAACTAGGCTAATAACAAATCTGTTGAGATGCATTTTAAATATGATGCCATCAAGTAATGTTAATAATATAGAGGGAGAAAGAGAGAATATCAAATAGATAATACATGAAATTGTTTTAAACTCAATAAACAAGCTCACAATTAGGCTAATAATAAATCTGTAGGGATGCATTTTAAATACGATGCCATCAAGTAATGTTGGATTTGGTGCAGATACAGAAATAAGCCCACTCACAACTAGGCTAATAACAAATCTGTTGAGATGCATTTTAAATACGATGCCATCAAGTAATGTTAATAATATAGAGGGAGAAAGAGAGAATATCAAATAGATAATACATGAAATTGTTTTTAACTCTGCGCATATCTCTTTTTCCAGTCATATAATCGAAAATACGCTGCTTGACCACAGAGAAAACCATTCCAATCAGGTGGCTTTTGGCTTTTCAGTAATCACATGGCCAGCTGACATATCTGTTCTGCTGTTATTGTTGGATGACCAATTGACCACTCAAGCCAGACCCTTGGATCTTTACGACAGTGCAGTTTTAGTGTTTGTGGGGTCTGCTCTTTTGGTATAAATACTTAATACCCCATCCCTAGGCCTCAACAGCTTTAGACAAGACATAATAATTTACGTACAATCTGGCAGATATTAAGTTGACAGAGCAAAACGAATTCACGACCTGCAATGTTAAACATTTAACATCAAAGAGCTGTGTCAGATATAGTGTTATAACTCACTGATTAATCACTAACTCATGTGGTTGGTTACAAAGGCCTCAACAGCTTTAGACAAGACATAATAATTTACGTACAATCTGGCAGATATTAAGTTGACAGAGCAAAACGAATTCACGACCTGCAATGTTAAACATTTAACAACAAAGAGCTGTGTCAGATATAGTGTTATAACTCACTGATTAATCACTAACTCATGTGGTTGGTTACAAAGGCCACTAGTTCAGTTCCCTTCAAATAGTTTATAATCTGAATACATGAGGACCTGACAAGATGAGATCTCGATCATATTCCCTACACAGATTGCCAAGAACAAATTGAAAACGGAGAGAGTGTAGAGACAATTTACATGACAAAACTTTTTGACTCATGATGATGATTGCCACACATCTCTCCCAATAACTGGCATGTTTACTTCTCTTGTAGATGTACAGTGCAAACTCGAACGCTTTCTTGGGCCAAATGCCTTCTAAATTTGGCATGAAATTACGACAAATAGACTATAGCATAAAAACAAACTCCAAACAGGATGAGATGACAATAATCATAAGATGTCTTTATGCACATTATCCAATCTGAAATTGTAATCGTAATCACAGGCTGGCATTTCTTCCTACAGGGTACAAGAAACAAGTAACATAAATAACTTCATGGCTTTTGTTACTAATCACACTTGACTTTGGTCCTGTAAACAACTCTCTTCTTCTTTGATGAAGTGTTCTCAATTGTCAACGTCACTTTTCCCAGCTCACGAATTTTAAAGGAGTTACGTACTGGCTTTTCATCAGCAGCCATTTTATTCGTTTCCTGTATCAAAATAGTGTAACTGCCTTCTGTATTTGGGACAAACTCTTCTCCGTAGGTCACTTCCCAGCCCAAAACTGTTATATCCCAAACTAGTGTGGATCCAACCTGTGAGTTCAACAAGGAAACAATAAATAAACTGAAAAAACTCATGAGTGAATATATCTGTCAACTAAGGCACCCTTGCTTTGAAATGTTAGTTCAGCATGGGTAATTGCTGAGATCAAAGGGAGAAAACAATGCATAGATGAATCAGATAGTGAAGAACAAACTGATTTCTAAAAGGAAATAAGTATTACATTTTGATTTGTCCCCAAATTCAATGTAAAAACTAGTGTTGGGGTCGCAGAAAGAATTTAACATTAAAAAAATGTAACACTTTGACAATTGAATTATTCCTGAATATCTAGATGTATCTGTTTTCCATCATTTTATGTGAGAGATATATATTCCTTTTAATGCTTCACACTCAATATTAAAGCAAAACACAACGCAATGGCACCTTTGTGGCTGGGATGTCGATAATCTGTTTCAACCCTGCTTTGATGAATATCTCTGAAACTCCCCCATCTGCTGCAGAGAATATTGTATCATTCTCTCTGCTCAAACCTCCATACTGTATTGGCACATACTCTGGCAAAATGTACCTATGAAAGAATAGGCTCTAAATTATGATAAATTGTGACTGTTTCCCTTAGACATACAAAATTCAGGATACTACAATTAAACCAATTTTTCTACTGCAATGTAAGCAAAGGAACAATGTATTACCTGAACAAGGTCTCTGTCACTCTGGCAGGACTGGTGACAACAAACTTACTCTTAGCTTCTTGTGTTAAAAATGGATATATCATTGTGAAGAAGGCTATATACCACCTTGATGCATTCACAAATATCTGTCCATAAAGATACATGCTGCTGTCAACAATGAATTCAACAAGAAGCAGGGGAAGCCATGAGATAAACATAAGTGCAAAAGCATTTCCTACTGTTCGATCAAAATCACTTGAATTGTAAGCCAAATGACAAACCTTGGCATAATAAAACAGAATGATAAAGCCATAAGCCATAGAAGGTAGCGCTGCCACGAGAGAACAGTATATAATAGTTTGAACATACAGATTCTGTAAAAAACTTCTCAAAAAATTCAAATTATTTTAATGTATAAAAAGTTGTATATGGATTGGTGGATGATGCAGGAAAAGTATGGAGAAAATGGTTTAGTGTTTATAATTCACTTTTATTTCCAGAAAATTTAACAATGACAGACATGTACAAGATAAAATCAAATGGGAATTATTAAAGAAGGGTTGATACCATTTAAAAAAGATGCTCAAAGTTATGTCTATGAAGAAATGCTTATTTGTACAAAAATGTAAAAAATCTTCAGGGGCTTGCTAATATTAAGAAGACATGTTTTTTCTACTGCGTGTAGGAAGTATTCATGGACTAGGAAGCAATGTTTAGAGTACATGAATCTGTGTTTCAATCTTTCAGATTTTACACCATAACATAACAAATCAAAGATCTAGGGTTGAAGTTATGGTGCCAGAAGTTCATGACATGTGTGTCTATATATTATAGATTCAACCCCATTTCCTATTGACTTTTAGGCCCTCAAAGAGCTGTGATTTAGTGGTAAATGTATAGAGGTTTATTATAAGTCCACGTTGGATTCTCAATACATCTAGATTGTGTGTATGCACCCTGCTTGGGTTCTACATGGAATCCTAAAGTGAAAATGGGAATTCTAAAAAAGAAAATTAAATTAAAGCTTAAAACTGATACTGTGTAAAATGGGGCAAATGAGATAAAATTCCACGAGATGAGCAAAGTGCATTATACATTCCAGGAAGCTAAATGCCTTCTACATTCCAGGTAGGGAGGTAGGGAAAAGGATGATCCATTAAACTCTTCATGTGTCGAACGCTACATTGAATGTAGAGGGTGCAATGCTTAGACATGCACAGTAGCGTATACCCATCTATCTAACACCCAAGTATCACAGACCGTCATCACATGCCTAGCTAATGTATGAAATATTTGAACTGAAAATATGTAACCTTGAGCTTGAAAACCTGGAGGAGCCTGCCAGACTCCTCCGGGGTTAGAGGAGTCTGTGCTATTCTCACCTTCTTAGCAATAAATTCTGGATAATTGTCTTCAATAATTGGCAAAGTTTTCTTGATAGATTGTTGCAAACCCCGAAATTTTGAAAGACCAAAAGAATTCTTAAGATCGGTGATCTGAACCATGGAATTTATGCCTTCGGGCTTGAAGCTCAGCTTCTGGATCCCCTTTTCTATTAATTGAATCCTCCATCGCAAAAACCTGCCAGATTTGTCATCATCTCCAAATGTTATGTTGTAAAGGTCCTCATCCTGAAATACTCCATAAGCATTGTAACACACGGGATGACCTTCCTTGTCATGACCGCGCATGTAAGCCACGCCATTCCATTGATCACCAAGATCCTCTTCCAAAATATTGTCGGTGCCAAAGCATTTTCTCCATAGAATTGTGTTCTTCAACATGGTGAAGGTTTCAAGGACCTTGAAATCTCTTGGGCGAAGAAACTTCAATAGAAGCACATCGGTTCTCTCGTCTTCCATGGTGTGAAGGAGAGGGATTCCCCAAAGGCAAACCTTGCCATCCAATTCATTATTGTCGATGGCTTCTGTGAGTCTGACCTTAAGCTCTTGCAGGGCATTCTTCTGAGAGTCTTTGAGCTCGGCAACACAACAGCTTTCTTCCTTGGAGGAAGATTGAAGGAGGTGGACACCCACACTGATCGGACTACTTGGACAACTATCATTATGATTATACTTCAGAGTCTTTTCTTGGTTTTGTACTTCCTCCTTCACAGTTTCAGAGTCTTCCGTTATCTTAAGTGGAGTATAGTAACAGATGCAGCTGCAGGTGCACGTACAGGTGCCTCTTCTGTTGTGACAGCCATTGATTGAGAACTGTGACTTCCTGTTTTTCATCGGGAAACAAGGAAAATAGTGGTTTTGTAATACAGAGGAGAGAAAATGAGTAATCGAGTTGAATTGAAGGAAGAAATGAGAAATCCAGAAGATTAAATTTGAAGGCAGGTACTCTCTGTTAGGGAAAAGAACAGCCAACTACAAATCATAGCTTAATTTTCTGAGGCAAGGCAAGCAAGCCAGGGTGGTTGACTTTGACACTTTCAGCTCTTGAAATTTTTTTACTTACTGGTATATTTTTTTTCCAACTAGGGACTTGGACTTTGTACACAGCTGCTCTAGAGCTAGGAACTTGCACTTTGTACACAGTTGCTTTAGTGGCCGAGGGGGAAAGGTGGACCATCCCATACGGAGCCCCCGAAGGAGTTGCCCCCAATTGGTACACGAAAGTGACAAAGTTGCTCGCCATGTTTGTTGTTTTCCTTCTTTAGCCCCACTTACTCCGTTGGAAGGAATAACTAAGGCTAGTCCCTATAATCCCCGCCATACATGACACAATTTCCGCATTTTCCAATCGCATGAATAAAGAGTTGAAGTAGATCATTGATTACAAGATTTTGTCTAAGTTTTTGTCGTATTAAAGTTAAGGATTAGTCTTAGTTTGAATATGAAAACGATTTATCCAACCACTTAGAATTGTCACCAGTTTTTAGGAAATATTAAAGAACAACATCATCTCTTATAAAGAAATACTAAAATTCTAGCTAAAAAAGTAATCTAAGCTTCTTGAATTCTTTCTTACCAACTATATATAAAACCAGTAATCATGTAATAATTTTTGGATTGTTCACAATTAAAGAAGGGAACTGAAAATTAACATCTAGGGGAGGGGAAAGGAAATGAACAATTTTCTCAATCTAAAATCAGGTAGAAATGATTTTGATTTGGAATTTGATTGAAATGTGGGTTTAAGATATTAGTATTACATAACTTTAGTTGTTATAAAGTTATTTAGAGCTGTTATATCTATTTTTATACTAAAATAACATTTTATGAAGTGGAAATTGTAGTTTTATTTTGTGGCATTAAAGCTAGCCAGGACCAGCCTTAGTTTGAATGTGAAGACGATTTATTCACCCACTTAGAATTGTCACCGGTTTCACTAGACATTAAAAAACAACATCACCTCCTATAAGAAAATACTAAAATTCCAGCTAAAAAAAGTAACCTAAGCTTCTTGAATTCTTGAATTCTTTCTTACCAACTATATATAAATCCAGTAGTTATGTACTAGTTTTTGGATTGTTCACAATAAAAGACGGAACAGAAAACTGACATCGAGGAGGAGAAGGGAACATAAAACTGACATCCACGGAAGGGAAAGGGAATGAACAATTTTCTCAAGGTAGAAATGATTTTGATTGAAATGTGGGTTTAAAATATTAGTATTACATAACCTTAGTTATTTTAAGATTATTTAGAGCTCTCGTATATATTTTTATATTAAAATAACAATTTTATTAAATGGAAATTATAGTTTTAATAAAGATTTTATAACTTTATGGATTTTTGTATTTTTTAATTGAATGAGTATTTAAGAGTTAAAAGTATATTTTTGGAAGATAATAAAACTTATCATAACTCAATTGTCATTAACTATTACTATAGTTATTACCAATTATTATCCTTAAATACTACAACTATTACTAATTAATATCTTTAAATGTAAATTTACTTAAAACCATTAATTAAAAAAAAAATACATCCCAAGTAATAACTCATTTTTCACACAAACTTAATCCATTCATAAAAAAAAATACAACGTAAATCCATACTTATCACTAAATAAATAAAAAAATTATCAGTACAATGAATCCAACAAAATGCATTGTAAATCCATTAAACTGTAAATTAACTTATCATCAATTAAAGAAATAATATTCATCCCTAAATACAATGTGAATCCATACTGTAGTTTACTGTAAATTAACCTCTATTCCAAAGTTGCTGTTAATGATTTTGACACATAATCCTATAAATAAGTTATATAAATTTTATCACCTTTCGCCAATTCAATGTAAGCTGTCAAATATGGAAAAAAAACGTTATGTGGAAAGTCGAAAATTCGAGGCCGAGTTGAGCAGAAATCCTGAAAGTATAAAAAGGCACAGCCCCACATGCAATTTCTTACAGTACAGCTCGATACTGTAGATTCAGGCATACAGTGAAAATAAAGGGAGTGAGCTAGCTATGGAGCAATCCTCCCTCCATCGGACGGAGGAGGAGCAAAGTCAACATTAACTTTGCTCCTCCTCCGTCCGATAAGGAAGGATTGCTCCATACCTAGCTTACTCCAAAATAAAGCTGCAACCTGCCATTATGGAACGTGCAAACAAGACATTTTCCACTTCCCTGTTTTATGGCATATCATCAAGGTTGCATTGAGGAATATATTAATATATACAACAACTCACTTTTGGAATAATCGCATCCCGAAGAAATATAGAATCAGAAAGAAAGAAAAAGCTTGCAGTTTCAGAGTGTGCCGTATTATTTTAAAGAAGCTAACAGTAAGATTTGTTGTGTGTCTGGGAAGCATTTACCAGACCTGCCATTCAACGGGACATTCTCTCCATAACGATTTTGATGGTTAGTCCTTGCCTTTGCCTTTATTATAGTTTATTTGGTCTCTGGACCTTGGTGAATAAAAAAGTTGTGAAAGTTTTCTAAAGCTATTGGAAGACATTGTATCACCTGAAACTATTTAGAAAAGGCAAAACGATGATATAAACTTTAAATTTTATAATATTATCCTCTAAGTGGGTGAGAAGATAATGATGACATCAAAGAAATTAAAAAACCAAAAAGAAATACTTGTCAAAGAAAATAAATAATAAAAAAACAAAAAAAATAAATACAATGACAATGACAAGTGAGGAGCTTTTGAAATATTTTAGTTTTAATGATAAATGCAATTATTTGGGATCCAAAGGTTAGAGAGAAAACAGTTTTTGAAAGCAAGCTTTCTTATCTTTTCTTGAATCTTTTGGGAATTAAAAGCCTCTTAATGGGGAGGTGTGATCTGGATGGAAACAACAATGGATTTAGGTGTAGACTTGATAAAGATTGAAACAAGTTAGGTTCAAAGTTATAGACAAGGTGGGCGGCAAAGTTAGTAGTGTAAAGGGAACCATGCCATCGTAATTGGTGTCTACCCTTTCTTTAACACAATACTCTAAAGATTAATGAAAAATGTAAGAGCTAAAAGAACATATCATGTATTTTAAAAATATATGATGTGAAAAAAATATCATGTATTTTAAAAATAAATAAGAAAACACGATATTCCCCTCAAATGTAATGAAAATGGAAAAAGACAAAGAGGAAGAGCTCAAAAGGCTTGGAGATGCTTGGCCTTCTAGCTATTCCTTGGTTGAGCCTTGAGTTGGAATAATAATGTAGAAAAGCTTAAAATAGATTTTGTTAGACTGATTAGGATATGTGTAGGTTGAGATTGGTTGAGATATGTTTTTCTAGTAGTTTGTTGAAGAGCTTTCACAGCTATATATTGTAACCCGTATTTCATAATAATAAAAGTAGTTTTTTGTGTGTTATGTTCTATATTCGTTTGCTATTCTATTTTGGTACTAGAGCACAAGAGAAATGTCAGATTGCAGAGAGGAGCCATGAGGAAGTCCCAACAACTGCAGAGGAACCTGTGTCGTCACAAAGGAGGAGAGTTGTCAAACTGCAAGGCAAGTTCTTTTGTGAGGTAATATGGATTCTTTACCCATGGTGAAGTTTAATGGTAACAATTTTCATACCTGGAAAGTTAAAGTTCAAATGCATCTGGTGACTAGAGGTTTGTGGAGCATAGTAAAAGGCACTGAACTAGCTCCTACTGATCCCAGACTTCTTGTTGAATGGGAAAAGAAGGAAGAAAAGGCTAAATCTATTATTGGTTTGGCTCTGTCATATACGCAATTGCATTTGATTGATTTAGCAAAAAACATCTAAAGAAATTTGGGAGCAATTAAGTAAATTATTTGGGGGAAAGGCAATGAATGCAAAGTTCTCTTAAATCTGCAACTATTTAGTCTCAAAATGCATGATGCGACACGTCTCTCTACTCATATAAATGAGTTAATGTCTCTCTTTAGGCAATCGCTGAAACTGGTGCCAAGGTAGAACCAAATGATGGTAAAGCAATTCTATTGAATAGCCTATCTTCTAAGTATAGCAATGCTGTATTCACATTAAGTCAGTTATCATCACAATCATTAGAAGAAATGGTAGCATCATTGTTAGCTAAAGAAAAAAGGGCATATTTTGAAGACTCGGATGTAGGAAGTCAGCATGAAATTGCATTATACTCAAAAGGTAAGATGAGAAAAACCAAGGGTTCAATAGAATGTTTCTACTATCACAAGAATGGACATATAGCCTGGAACTGTAGAGCTCGTGCTAGAGATCTTCTAGATGGCAAAGAAACTACAAACATTGCCAATTTGGATGAATGATCAGAATCAGAAAGTGATGAAGAACCACAAGTGTCATCTCTCAAATCGTTCTAAAATGAGAGCTGGTATGTTTTTATGTATGTGTGGTGTGTTTAAAGTTTTCTATATGTAAGTGTTTATGTAAAATAGGAACTCTTGTATCTTGATATAAGCTAGCAGCCCTAGTTTCAAGAACAATCATTCTTATGATGGAAGTCACCTTGTATAAGTGTTTTTTGAAGATATTCTGTACCTAGACTGCCTTTCTACAAACTGACAAATAGTCAAAAGCGAAATATCTGACAGATGGAGGTATGTCCATAGGATGGTTCATTACTTGACTGCTCTATTGCAGAAACCTCGATAGGACGAGTTTGTCAATATTGTCTATTGTGCAAGTCCAGAGGCATCTGAGTGGGTGTAGGAGGTGATGAAGTCCAGATAGACAAAGTTAAAGTGTTGTAAGAATCCATTTCTCCATTAAGGGGAAGAGTTGGAATAATAATGTAGAAAAGCTTAAAATAGATTTTTTTAGACTAATTAGGATACGTGTAGGTTGAGATCAGTTGAGATCTGTTTTTCTAGTAGTTTGTTGAAGAGCTTTCACAGCTATATATTGTAACCCGTATTTCATAATAATAAAAATAGTTTTTTGTGTGTTTTGTTCTATATTCGCCTGCTATTCTATTTCCATGTTCCTATTTACCATTTTCCAATAAGAGAGGGGTTGTTTGGCTAAGAGTGGGAGTTATGATATCCAAGTTCCCATGAGTAGAAAAGAGAATGAACCAAAGAGCTAGAGGGCACTATACCATGTCTATTGCCAAAAATTAAAGAGCCGGGATAAAGCCATTTAATCTTAGTTTTATCATTGTTGGATCATTCCCCTATGTCAGAGGTTGATTTAGCCTTTGGCTATCTTGTTACCATTTCTAGACCATACATTGTCTTGTGTTCAGTATTGGTTCCTTGTTGAGCATGTTTTAACACTTGGTGGGCATATTAGTGGATGACAAGGATGCACACACTCATTGATAGGCTGATCGATGGCATATCCTTGGTGTTTTCTTTAATTATTAATTACATGTGTTAACCAAAGTCTAGATTGCACTCTATTGGAGTTGATTGAGTTGATGGATGCCTTGTATATTCAATGTTGGGTCATACACATCACTATGCCTGAGTGATTTGTGGTTGTTTAATTGCATGGTTTTCTTGTTAATTGATGTTAAGGAATGAACCACAATTGGAAATAAATTGTTTCTCACATATGAATTAATATGCATAAGATTGTGGAGGCATTAAGAGTACTAACAAACCATCTCTAAGCTATAAGCAAAAACACTCGTTGTCATATTATCCAGATGTGAATGGTCAGGTTGAATCAATCAATAATTTTGAAAACCATTCTCCAATGGACAATTAACAAGAGTAAGAACAACTACAACTTAATTCTTTTTTGGCGCTTTAGACATGTATAGAACCTTTGTAAAGAAAGCTATGGGGTTCACACCATTCCAATTGGTTCATGGAGTTGAGAAAATTCTATTGATTAAATGCGAGATTCCCTTATTAACACTAGTTATTGAAATATTTCCTTTAACACAACTTCCAAGGAAGAGAATCTTGTTTACTTAGAATGGATTGATGAACATCGCAGAGATGCAGTTATTATAAATGAATTACATAGTTTAAAGGTGTGATCAGGCTCAATATGATAAATCTATTCATCCTCAGATATTCTTCAAAGGATATGGTCCTAGTCTATGACCAGGATAAGGATGTTTGGGGGAAGGTAAATTTAATCCTATGTGTAACAATCCTTACATCATGAGGTGTGTCATTAAGAAAGAGGCCTATGAGCTAGAATATTATGATAGGAATGTTCTTGATGAGCCCTGCAACAAACTATATGTTAAGAGGTATTATGCTTTATCAATAATGATAGGGAAATACCCTTGCACATGTTTTATATAAGTAGTTTTTTCTACCTTTTTAGTTTGTATATCTTTATCTTGGTATTTTCATTCTTTGCTTATCATATCATACTTTGTGCTTGATTTAGTATATGTTTTTCAACACATGTATATGTGTGATTCATAGATGGTGCTAATCGCCACACTTTGAACATCACTTTCATATAGTGAGTGATTTATTCACCCATATGCCAACTTGTGATCTTAGGTGGGGTTTGTCATGTCCCTACGACCAATAATGTCACTAAGGATATTGTAATACTAAACTATTGTTGGAATCCATCTTGTTTGGAAGCTATTGTATGTTGCTTCACCTATATTCACAATTGGCATTGTTGATGTAATGAAAAAATATATATATAATAAAGAATCACTAAATAACTATTATATAATTAATAATAACTATTAAATATCAATATTAATAAAAAAGATATTAATAATTAATAATTAATAAATAGTTATTAGTAAACAATTCTGAAATGACGCATCCTTTCATGGATAGTATCCAAAGTGCCTTTATGATTAATATATATATGGTACTCACTTTGTAATCTATCATCATATCTATTCTATCATCAATTTATATATTATTATGGCTTATTTAATATTCCAAGTCTTTTGGTAATATTATTTGTGTAAGTGAATAATTATTCACTTCAAGTGGTATTAGAGCCTCGTTGGCTAGATCCCGGCCTTTGGCCATATTTTTGGCTTTTAGCCATCACCCAGGGTTTTCTTGAATTTTTGGCCTTTGGCCATCTACAGGAAGAAGAAGAAAAATAAACATTTACACGAAGAAGAAAAAAATATATTAAAAAAAAAAACATTCCGCTGCAAAATTAAAGAAGTGATAAAAAAATAAAAAAATAAAAATTTATTATATTAACAAAAGAAAAAGAAAAACGTAAAAAAAAAAGAAAAAAGGAAAAAAAAAGATAAGAAAAAGAAAAGTTAAAAGTAAAAGGAAAAAAGAGAGAGAGAGGGTAAAAGTGAAACCACACCTGGTTTCTTAAAGTGGGTTTGAGTTTGAATATAAAAGTGCAAAATAATTAATATTAAAGAGCAAGTGAGATTTGAACTTAGGTGGGGAATGTAACACTCATTCCTCCCAACCACCCAATCTACTCACATTTTACAAAACTTAAGGGGAAAAAAAAGATAAAAAGGGTGCATAATAATTGCTACTAAAAAGCAAGTGAGATTTGAACTTAGGTGGGGAAGGTAACACTCATTCCTCCCAACCACCCAATCTACTAACATTTTTACAAACAATTGGAAATAAGAAGAAGGAGATATTGATTAAACTTCAAAGAAAACTCAAGAATATGGATTTTAATATTGAAAAGAAGCAAAATTTTCCTATCACCTTACAAAAAAATGTTTCAATATTATTTAGAATTAAAGGGACACTTGCAGGGAAGGATATCACCATTTCTATCGCACCTGCTAAAAGAAATAATTATATTAGTACTGAATTCGCTAACCATTTAGTGATTTGTGAGTCAAATATAAGGGAAGAGCTAGACTTTTTGGACAAAAAATGAGCTGAAATAAGTGGCTTACAACTGAGTGTTGGAGATTATATGGTCACATCGAAATTCATTGTTAGTTCCTTATGGAGCTTTGACGGTGACATAATTTTGGGTTTACCCTAGATAAAAACATTGGGGACTTTCATCTTAAATGCTGAAAAGAAGTTTCTGACATTTTCTTATAACTAGAAGAGAATCACATTTCAAGATATTACAATGAAGTCAGAAATAGAACCTCCAACATCTGAAGAATTCCAGGATATATTAGAGATGATTTCACAGGGAAATAAGAAGTCAGAACAAAAGAAGCAGAAAGAAGTTGAAAAAATTGTTGCTAGTAAGGATGAAGAAATCACTTGTTTGAAGAATCATAGTCAAGACTTTGATCGCACAGATTAAGAAATTAAAAAGGGAAAAAAGATCGCAAGAGGAAAGCCAAGAGAAATTCCATCAAAATGAAGTGGATCTCCAAAATGATTACAATAAGAAACTATTACAAAAAAATGAAGAAAATTCTCGCTTAAAAATTTTGAATTAAGGGTTGACTGAACAGATAAAAAAATTAAAAAATGAGAAGAGTTATTATCAATTAATAAATCGCAAGAATCACAAACAATTAAAGTTTCTACACGTGTTCCACAAACATCTCAAATACCTTATCGTCACCCAAATCACATAAGTCGATACAACCCACATCAAATTAAAGCAGAAACGATGACTAACACAAAAGAGAATTCATCAAAGGCCCAAATTCAAACATCAGAAAATGGAAGCAATGCAAATCTCGTCAAGGTTCAAAAGAACAATCTTATTGTCACATCGCTACAAGCATCAACAGAAAATGGTTCTGAAAAACAATTACAAAAATCATTAGAAGCACCAAAAGTTGGAGTTCCAGTAAATACTTCACAAGTGATTCGAGTTCCTTATCGCGATCCGAATCACAAGAGTCATTATGATAGGCGAAAAAATCAAAAGGCCCAAATTACCAGTATTATTTCTACAAAGAGCAAAGACAAAATTGACAACTCTCGACAATCGATCTGCAAATAATTCCATTAAGAGTATATCTCGGATGGATGAATTCACAATTGACGCAACATTTCCACACAATGTTTAAAAGAAAGTATCGTCTTATTTCGTCAAATGTTGCAACTACCAACACACAATGTCATGAGAAAGCGTTACGAGCTAGAACAAGGGATAAAGTTTTCCATAATTGTGCTTTGAGGACAAAACAATTCTAAGGGAGAGGCAATGTAATGACAAAAATATAAATAATAAAGAATCACTAAATAACTATTATATAATTAATAATAACTATTAAATATCAATATTAATTATTAAATATTAATACATATTGATATTAATAATTAATAATTAATAATTAATAAATAGTTATTAGTAAACAATTTTGAAATGACGCATCCTTTCATGGATAATATCCAAAGTGCCTTTACGATTAATATATATATGGCACTCGCTTTGTAATCTATCATCATATCTATTCTATCATCAATTTATATATTATTATGGCTTATTTAATATTCCAAATCTTTTGGTAATATTATTTGTGTAAGTGAATAATTGTTCACTTCAGTTGTAATTAAATAGTGTTTATCGTGTCTCTGTTCTTGTTCCTGTGCTTCTAAGAAAGTTCTTATGGGTGATACTTTTCGAGAGATATTTTGAGTTTATTATTTTCGCTCATATTCTGAGAAGGTGTGCTAGATTGAAGTTTGTCACGTTAGTGTAGAAACATAGCATTAATAAGTAATATTATGAAAACAATCACATCACACTTGTTGCACAATAAGTAGACTCAAAAGCCCATGTATATATAATAATAAAAATATTTCATCGTGTCCAAAATGTATAGAGTGAATATACAATTGGTTCTTCTAGCCACCAATGTGATATACAAAAGGTACAAATATATATCCTCGAAGAATCTGCTTCTCTTTTTCTAGGTCCTGTGTTTCATGGTAAGAGACAACGGTGGTGATTAGTCAAAGGAATAGATGAACTCATGCACGTGGTACTCCCATGACTTGTCTCTAAATTCACTTTGGAGGGTCATGTATTTGAGCCATAGGAGCCCTAATCATCTGCCCCATAAGTTTCCTTTGTACTCAGCGTAAAACTCTCTCGACATTTTATCCTCCTCCAACCTAGTATCGTATTAGGCCTACATTTATATCACATATTTTTTGTTAATAGATTTATAAAACAAAAAAAATATACCTCTAAACAAAAAAATTATACATAAGAAAACACAAACACATTATAAGAAAATGAAAATCTAAAAAAGTGTTCTTACTGACGTTGCACCATTTGGAATTTGGAGATAGTGTTAACTCAGGATCTTGATGAAAGTCTATGATGGCATATGAGTAATCATCAATAGGTATCAATTAATGGGATCACCAATAAAAAAAACATCATCTAAAGCACTAGTCATTTGATCACATCTGACCCTATACATCATCTTAACTTATTTGAGCATATTGGGGTCTTTGAATATAGGAGGAGGAAGCATGATGTGAGGGTACAACCTAAGGAGCCTCTTTAAAAAGAAGTAACATAATATACTCTCATATCCAAAGTTTTTTTTCTTCCTTAACTTGTGGTCATTGTGTTGGGATTTCATAAAGGAAAGAAATCCACTAACCCAATAAAATATTATAGGTCTCAAACATTCAACTTCATAGTGTATCTAAGATGAGATTCTTGATAAGGGAAAGTGGATCCTAACATTTGTGTGATCGTCAAAAAAAAAATTTAAGATTCAGTTTGATGATATTATTTATGGGGACTTAGGTACCAAAATTTTGAGTCCCATTTGTACCATTTTCATTGATATACTCATGAACAGTAAGTATGCCTTTTCATTGGCCACCTCCTTTCAGATGTCACTGATTATCTTCTCTAAGATAACCATGTAAGGAAATATATGTCATTAACCTTAATGTTTAGAATTATATCATCCATCATGAAGCTCTCTATTTTGGGGAACCCCCCCATAAAATATAGGGCCGACTATCATAGAGGAAGGAAAATATCACTACTATAATTACCCTAGGATTATTGATTTAGACTCAAGTCACTAACCAAAGTGTTGGGTATATGTTATATTCTTTGAATGTGTGAGTGGGGGGGGGGAGGTGTGCCTGTTAGCTGCGCACTTGACGATCCCTGTCAGCACCTTCACGAAAATAGGCTAGCAGGATGTTTTTGTTCATAAACGCTTGTTAAGCCGTTTTTGATACAGAAATAGTCGATAGGACTATTAGGCCGTTTCCGACATGAGTGCAATGAGCTTGAATTTTTGGGCTATTTTTGGCTATTTTGGGGAATTTTCTAAAAATATGTAATTTAATCCCAGTTAAGGGATTGGGGTCTATTCTCTAATCTAGGTGAACGGATTAGGGTATTGGATGTTGCAGAATACCTATATTCTATTGTGAGTTATTTATAATGATGATGAGAAAATAGGAGGTGTGGCTCCAAGGTTTGTTGGTTTTCCCAGTTAAGGGTTTCCAGGGTAAATATCTATGGTTTATGTGTGAATGATGTGGTGTTATCTATGTTTTGGTTAAAGAATCGGTATGCTTCACTTCTCTAGATAGGTTTAAAACTTACACGTGGTAACATAACTTGATTATTGGCATCACGGGGATGCCTTTGTTGCTGAGGGTTTGATGTGGTTGATAGATCTTGGATATGTGATAAACCTAGGTTCAGTGGGAGATTTACAGTGTTTATTTGTGCATTGAAAGAGAATGGAGAGTAGTTCGGGAATTGATATCTTAATGGCCATAACTTTGATCTATGGAATCTCAAAATGGAGGATCTTCTTGTAGATCAAAAATAATGGATTGCTATGGATTCGGGTACAAAACCCACTAGAATGTCACAAGAAGATTGGGATAAATTAGAAAGAAGGGAAATGAGTACAATTAGACTGTTCTTATTAGACTTTGTGTTGTTGAATGTATCTAGTGAATATAGTGCGATAAAGCTTTGGGGGAAATTAGGGAGTTTGTATAAATCAAAATCCCTTGTGAACAAATTGTTTCTGCAAAAGAAACTGTTTCATCTCAGAATGGATGAAAATGACACAGTGACAGAGAATCTGAATGTCTACAATAGTCTAGTAAGCCTTATAACCTTTGTTGGCATTAAAATGGATTAAGAATATAAATGTATTACATTATTGTGTTCTTTTCCAGATTCTTGGGAAAAATTGATTGTAGCAATATGTAGTGTTAGTCAAGCGACCTTAACATTCAATGAAATAGTATCATCCCTCCTATCAAAAGAGATGAGGCAGAAAACCATGGATAATAATAGCATAGATTCCTTTTTTGTGAGAGTTCGCCCCCAGGAGAGAAACACAAATAAAGGATTTGGGGGTAGATCTAAATCTAAGGGTAGATCTAAATCCCCAGGAAAAGGAATAAGGAAGTGTAGGAAATGTGGTAAAGCTAGGAACTATGAAAAGGATTGTAGATCTGAGTTGAATGTTGAGAAATCAAAAGGATACAAGGATATCCCTTCCATAGAGGCGAAGAACTCCTCAGAAGAAGGATGGGATGTGTACCTAGATTCCAAAGGTAATCATTCATAAAGTGATATATGGTTGATTGACTCAAGTGTGTCATGTCATATGACCCCTCATAGGGAGTGGTTTTGTGAATATTGAAAGTACAATAGAGAAGATGTGTACTTGAGAGACGATTCACCAACCAGTATTGTTGGACGTGGTAGAGTCAATTTGAAACTCAAGGATGGAAGGATTAGAGATCTACTTGGAGTGCTACACATTCAAAAATCTAGCGAGAAACTTGATATCTATCGAAAAGATGGATGTTGAAAGTGTAAACACTGTGTGTGGAGATGGCGGTTGCAAAATGGTTATAGGATCAATGGTATTGATGAGGGGAGTTTGGTATGGAACTATTTACAAACTATTGGGAAGCACCATCATCTATGAATGTAATAGTTCTGTTTTGCATGAGGAAGGAAGTAAAGATGACAAAACCCTGACTGTATTAGGAAAAAAGACGATGTTATGGCATCAAATATTGGGGCATATATGAGAAAATGGACTTCAAGCATTACCAGGGAAAGGTATGGTTGAAGGTATGACTGATTTCTCTTTGGATTTTGATTTCTGTAAACATTGCATATATGGAAAACATAATTAAATAAGATTTGCATTTGGTGCTATAAGAGAAAAAGGAATTCTAGAGTTAATACAAAGTGATGTGTTTGGACATGTGCATGTTCCATCGTTAGGTAGATATGTGTATTATGTTTCATTTATAGATGATTTCCCAAGGAACATGTGGATTTATTTCCTTCGAAAGAAATATGAATTATTTTCTAAGTTCAAATAATTTAAGTCTATTTTAGAGAACCAGACAAAAAAGAAAATAAAGGTGTTGAGGACAGGTAAGGGTGGAGAGTTATGTGGGGATGCATTTGAGGAATTCTGTAAAAAGTGCAGTATAGCAAGATAGAATACTAGTCCATACACACCTCAACATAACGGAGTTGATGAAAGGATGAATATGATGCTGATGGAAATGGAAAGGTGCATGCTAAGCAGTGCTGGGATAGGACAATAATTATGGTAAAAGGTAGTGCAGACAACATGTTACTTGGTAAATCGGTCACCCATATCGACATTGGTTGACAAAAATCCACAAGAGGCATCGAATGGCAAGAAACCCTCTATTAAGCATCTGAAAGTTTTTGGTTGTGATGCTTATGTACATGTTCCAAAGGTGAAAAGGATCAAGTTGGATAACAAAGATGAAAAATGTATCTTTATTGGTTATAAATACGACATGAAAGGTTATAAGATTTGGAATCTTGTAGCTAAGAAGAATGCTTACAATCGATTTGTTCTGTTTAGAGAGGTCAAAGAAGTCCCCAGACAGGAAGTGAATCCAATGGAAAATGAACCATAGAATATAGAATTTGAGTTAGAAGGTGAAGAATTTGAATCAACAGAAGAAGTTGAATAAGAAGAAGAAGAACCTCATACCCCAATTTTGAGGAGATCATCTCGAGAAAGAAGGAAACCAAAAAGGTATTTCCCTCCTGATTTTCGCTCTCATTTTGCTTTGATGATACTAGAAATGTGAAGGAAGCTATTGATTAAGAGGATGTTGATATCTGGAAGAAGGACATGGTTGAAGAAATGGATGCCTTCGACAAAAACGAAGCTTGGTATCTGTTACACATAAATCTCATCACCATCATCTGTTGAGGCCTAAAACATCAAAAATTTCCCTCAATTCCCAAACTATGAAGTTGGACATTCACCTAGACTCCTATATTCCATATTTGAGTCCACCACCACCTTTTCCTTTAATGAAAAAAGCGTTAACCTCTTCAGTAATGCCTATTGTCTCTTGACAATAAACGGTGCCACCACTTATACCCTTCGGTCAAAGAGTGGTTCCACCTTGGTAACGCTCTGTCTACGTAGAGGAAAAGTTGTGCTTGAGTTTAAAAGAGAAAAAGAGAAGATTCACGAAGCTTCTTGAAGGAAGACTTCGTCGCACCTTCATCCCTACGCTTGTGGACCACTTGGACTCGATATCCCCCCTAGTAGGATCTCCTCTCCACCTCATACACCATTTTCTCAATCATCCATATCCTCCCAAGGCTTATAAAACCTGGCTTATCCCCCATGGTTGAGAGAGAGAAAAGTTATGTTGTTACACTAAGTTTCTGGCCAAATCTAGGGTGAGCATGGAAGGAGCAAGTTGGAACTTTTGAGGACAAGACATGGCATGTGAAGAAGCATCACAACACTAAGGAAATGGTTGTAATCTCTCTTCTTCATTTTAATGCAAATATGGTTCCTTTCCCATAAAATGTATTATGTTGTAATCATTCATTTTATTATTGGATTCCTTAATCACTAATATAGAACTGCAGACCATTTTCTGGTACCTTTGATCTTGCTTATTTGTTTGATGTGTTTGTGCAGGTACATACGTGGAGATTCAACACCATAGGAGACAACTACATCATACTGCAGAATAGCCAAAGGAGTCATTCTAGATATCTACAATCTCTAGGGGAAGTCTTGCATCCTTGTTATCACTCATTTGTTCTAGATCTGAACCATTCAGACCTAGAGAAACAACTCTTGTCAGCAAGAGGTGAGAATTTCTAGCAACCCTTTTCGTGATCAGATCTACTAGATTTCTAGTGAGATTTTGGTTCAAGTTTAACCAGATCTGTTCATATCTGAAACACATCTGCTTTCTGTACTTAATTTTCCTGTTATTTTCATGATTTGATGCCAGTATTTCAACACTTAACTTACTCTTTTTTGCCACTTTTTTTTGACATCTACAGGACGCACCACGCATTCAGTGAGGACAATAGGTGGTGCCACTTCCCTTTCACAATAGACATTAAGTGGTTCCACCGCTCTGTCATAGTGGACAAAAGTCAGTTCCCAGGTGGTAATGCTCTGTCTTCAGGCCATATATACTTAAGAATCGCACCAAAGTAATAGTTCCACACCCAGCTGTACGATCTCTTTTTGTACAAAAGGAATGAGGAGAAAGAAGAGGCAACTGGGTGATTGCTTTACAAGAATACCATCTTGAGTTCAAACCAGCATCCATAGTTAAAGGACAAGGATTGTGTAAACTAATGACTGAAGGTCAAAACAATGAAGAAAACAACTGGGATAATGAAGCCGAGCTACGGAACGGTGGATGTATGTCATTTGTTTACATCTCCAGACTCCGGGTATTGGGACCTAGTCCATTACCTCTAAGAAGGATATTTTCCGGAGCATTGGAGTCCCAAACAAAGAAGATAATTACGTATGAAATCAGCTTTATATCAGATAATTGATGGAGTACTGTTTAGAAAAAACTATGATGGAGTTTTTCTCAGGGGCTTAGAATAAGAAGATGCAAAGGAGGTTGTAGAAAAATTGCATGATGGGCCTGCTGGAGGTCATTTTTACGGAGACACAACATCACATAAGATTCTTAGAGCTGGATATTACTAGCCTACACTGTTTAAAGATGCTCATGCTCATGTTAGAAAATGTGATGCTTGTCAGAGATGTGTCGGAAGACAAGCTAAAGAAGCAGGACTGTTAAAACCAGTAATTATATCAGAACCATTCGAACAATGGGGAATATATATTATTGGAGAAATAAACCTAAATTATTCCTTGCAGCACAAGTATATTATGATGGAAACTAATTACTTCACCAGATGGGTCGAGGTGTTATACCCAAATCCTGTCACCACCATGTGATAAGACCTTTGACTTACATGTTTGCCCTTAATCCCAACACTTAGAGTGGAAACTTATTATGTTTGTCAATTCTACATGAAAAAACTTAGCACCGCACTTTCCTTGTGGCCCATGAGCGGTACCTTACTTGCACCACCTGTATCTTGTTTTCCATAAGCGGTGCCACCGCCTGTGGCCTTTGGTCCATAAGCGTTTCTCATCTAAACCGCTCTGTCATAAGAGAAGAAAAGCGGTACCCTGGGTAAAATGGGAAAAAGAGAAGTTTCTCAAGGCTTCTAGATCATGAGCCTCGTGTCCTCCCTTATCCCTATAATTGTGGGTGAGTTGAGCTCGAGATCCCCCATCATAGGATCTTAGAGGCCACCCCATCCACAAATCTCTCAACTATTCCTATCCATTGAGCCTTATAAATACAAGCTCATGTCCATAGTTGAGGGGGAGAACTATAGAGGTATTGTTATGTTGTTGGATTGACCACTTAGCCCAAGCCATTGGAGGGCATATAGAGCAAAGTTGGATCTTATGGGGATGAAGTGTTTGTCTCGTGGAGATGCTTGTCGACACTAAGGCAATGGTTGTAAGCTTCTCCATACATCTTTAATGAAAAGCTGGTTTCCGTCTCACATTATTGTTGTTTTGATTTCACATGTACATGTTGTTAGGTTCCTTAGTCACTAACATGGATAAGTAGATGATTTTCTGGTAGCTTTGATGTGTTTGCGTGTTTGATCTGTATGCAGGTACACAGGTTCGCTATCAAAGCATCATTCTAGGTGTCTATGAAATCCAGGGAAGGTCTTCATCCTTTGTTATTCACTCATTTGTTCTGGATTTGAACCATTCAGACCAGAGGAACAACTTCCGTCCGTAGAAGGTGAAATATTCCTGGTTACAAATATGGCGAATCTGTTGGGGAATGATACATATATTAATTGATCTGATCTTCCTCAGTTCTTGAACTCTTGTCTGAATCCAAGCTCCATCTCCAACTCTCTTCAGTTAGATATTCTAGCTGACTCAGTGAATTTTGGTTTGAAACTTTTGGATCTGTTCAGATCTGAAGTATTTCAACTTTTTATGCTCTTTTTTACTGTCAATCCATCAATTTTTACCTTGATCTGATATTTTTCTAACTTGATCTGTCGTTATCCTTTGTGTTTTGGATCTTTACAGGGAACCGCTCTCATGCTGTTGGCGAGAAGCGGTGCCACCTCCTGAAACCTGTTAGTAGCACGCGGTACCACTGACTGAGTCATGTTATCCAGAAGTGGTGCTCATCCAGAACCGCTCTGTTAAGACCCCTCCAGCGCGGTGCCAGGTAGGCCTTATTCCAAGACTACTTTTTTCTCAATTTTTGCAAAAAATTTGAGTTGATTTGCTTTCAGCCCTGCACTGTCAGGATTGTGTGTTAGAATCTGATGCTTATGGTTTGAAATTTTGTGGTAAAAGATTAGTTTGATTGAAGAATTAAAAAGTTAGATTAGGCTTGTTGATTGTCCATTTTCTTCCGTGCTTGTTGGTTGTCTTTGTGAAAGGATTTCTTTTTCGAAATCTTAGGTGTTAGTGAGCTCTCTTTTAATTTCTGTTATATAGACTGAAAGAAAAACATTTAATTAGCATCTTGATTTCATTTTTTGTTCCCATAGAAGACTTATTTTTTCTTGTTTAAAAAGAAATTTTTTGACTGAGATTAGGTCATTATCATTAGTGAGCATAAGACATTGGATCTCTGATTGGCCTCACAAGCTTTCAGGTTCTCTATGTTCTTTTGCATTTATACTATTTCATCAAAATAAAAAATATTATAGTTTTAAGTTAGATCTATCTATGCTTTAAGAAAAATAAAAAAATAGAGTGCATATGCATATAGTGTGCCTCTTGTTTTTCTTTTAAGAAAAGAGTCTC
Organism: Pseudotsuga menziesii; assembly: GCA_001517045.1. Taxonomy (NCBI): domain Eukaryota; kingdom Viridiplantae; phylum Streptophyta; class Pinopsida; order Pinales; family Pinaceae; genus Pseudotsuga; species Pseudotsuga menziesii. The sequence goes on along the minus strand of LPNX010971676.1, from coordinate 565,712 downwards.
CTCCCCTTTTGATTGCTTTCAGAAAAGAGAAATGAGTATGGAAATTGTTGCTTGTCTTTGATTTTGTGTTCAATATTGTTGTTTGGAAATTTTTGGTTTTGAAGCAAAAGAAAATACTCTCTTTCCCTCCCGTCGGTAGGCATACCATGAACGGTAAAGTGAAATATTTGCATATGCATATTGCATGGTTTTACTTTTTCTGTCAAAAAGCCATGCATTCACCTAACCGTCCACTTTAAAATTAACGATAGTTATAGGTTAAAATTTACATAGCAATTTGAGTGATAGGTTAGAGATGTGTTCGGGCGTCGTTAAGCGTAGGAGCTGTCATTACTCATCCGTATTACATATCGGTACTCGCGCGGTTCTTCCACGTACCATCGGTATATCGAAACGGCCTTTCACGTACCCTTGAGGTATATAGAAAGGTACTTCATGTAATTGATTGTATATTGGAAGGCCCCTTGTGTACAGTTATGCATTAGACAACACTACTACCGATTTGAGCTCCCACGTACCTTGCGTATATCAGGAGACGCCACTAGGATACATTATCCATCTGAGGAAAGCCCTTTGGCCATCTTGCTTGGAGCCATACACCGAAAACAACATTCATGGAGATTACTATGCACATACCCTTGAGGAATATCGTGAGTGGCACCTTCTTGACAATCCTGGTGAGAGACCTAACTATTTGAACCCCTCCTGTCATTTTAAGTTAACTTGTTTGACCTATATCTTGAGTAGGGAAATTTTTGGTGTGTTTTATAGTTTTTGAGACCCTAGGTTAGATAGGAGTTGTACAAACTGGATGAGCTAAGATATTCCAGAAGAGTACGAGGCTTGCCACCCAATTTTATTCCTGTTTTAGGAGAAAATCCAATGGAATCTATCGACCAAGGAGCTGCTACCACCTCCCAAGTTGGAGATAATGTGGTTGCAGAAAGCGGAGGACCATATCCTTCACACTCGCCTCCCTTGGTCCAACAACCTTCTCGGGATAATACTTCGTTCCATTCTCCCATAGAAGGTCATGTTGATGATACTACCCATCCGGATTATGGTCCCAATGCTCCATTTTGGGGTTTCTCCAGATGAAGAAGAACGTAGACAATACCAGGCTGCCATTCTCCATGCACAGGAGATTGAAAAGAAAATAGATGACATATTGGGTACACCACCATCATGTTCCACAACTGTTCCTGTGGGATATCATTCACTTGCTGATTCTATGAGACCCATTGAACCGATTATAGATCGTACAGTAACTCCACACAACCCAGGTCAAACTACCAACCCCACCACCTCCCATATTATGTCTGTTCCCAATCTTCCCAGGTCTTCCGCACCTGGGGCTCAACCTTCAATTCCTGTTTCGTCATTACCTTCTAGTGCTTGGGGGAAACCCCCGACATGACCTACGTTATCTGGCACCAGAATTGTATCTAGTCAAGGACAGAACTCTGGTATAGAACAATCTACAGTTTATGTCCCTCCCACCCACACTAATGTGGTTAATCCCCCATCTAGTTCAGGTCAGCCCTTGGAGGCACAACCTGTAACCAATAAAAAATATTGGGGTTATGGTTATACAACAAATAAAATACCTGTAGGAAACATTAATTATCCATCCAATCCTACAAGAATGCCTTATGCTGGAATTCCATATCCTAGTAATACTTTCACGCCACGGGGGCAACTTGACTGGTCCTACATGCCAAATATGGGGGGGATACCTATACATACTGCGGGAGGTTCCGAAGGACCCCCTTATGGAGGTACTCCCCCTGGGGGGCCTATGTTAGAATAATCAACCCATATTTAGCTACAGTAGACATTAATTAATCCATTTTTGTCTTATTTTCCTAGTTTCCAATATTCCACTCTATGCAAGTTGTCTTCCACATGTCCAAGAAGTCAAACTTGCTAAAACTGAGTCATGGAGTGCTTGGGAAACCTCCTGGAATCCATATTTATCATATCTGCTTTATTCCACATCCTCCATAGTGCATGTCTGCTTTTTCTGCTTTATTGCCTACTTTATTGAGTTTTATGGCAAAAGGGAAAGTAAGACTAGGTGCAGTTGACTTGTTTTTTTCCCTCATTATCCTCCATTATTTTCTCCTAATAAAAGCATGTATGAGTTTTCTTTCCATCACCTATTATATTTCCTACTTGACTTTGCCAATTCGTGAGCTCCTAGGCAGATTTGGAAACTGCTTTATGCACCTATGGGGGATTTGACTAGATTTAGTAAGCCTTCTTTTGACTATTTCGAATGGCATCCTTATGCATTCAAATCTCTCATGTAATTATTTATTGCAGCAGGCTATGAATTCACAAGGTTGGATATTGTACACTTATTCAATAAAGATTAGTGTTATGCTCCAATTTCAGTTTCCTTTGTGTGTAAATTTGCATGTTTGATTAGTAATTTTGTGAGTGCAATTGATCTATCACCTGGGTTCAATTTCCACATGGTATCAGATCCTTTTTAGATCGATTTCTCTCCTTCCATATTTCTATTACAGGTTCAATAACTTGATTGGGAGCTATTCTGCTGACTGAAGGGACAATTTCTGAGCTATGGATCAATCTCAGAAGATCATCTTGACTCCATTTAATTTCTTTGAATGGAAAGTAGAGATGGAGATACTGTTGAGAGTGAAAGGTCTCTACAAGGTGGCTATGGAAACTGAAGCAGAGCCCAATGCAGCTGCAGAGAAAATTAAATGGCACAACAGGAGGGATGAGGCTTATGGTCTCTTGTGTCTGAGCATATCCAGAGACCTCCTCTTCCATCTTGATGGATTGACATCACCAAGTGAAGTATGGGAGAATATTGTAGATATTTTTGGTAAGATAGATGAGATGAGAGGACATCACATCAAGAATGAATTAATCTCCTTGAGTCTCAACAGCTTCGAATCCCCGCAACTCTATTTTTCCAAGTTTAAAGCCCTTGTTTTGCAGCTAAAACAACGTGGAATTGAAAAGAAGGAGGAGAAAATAGTTTTTGCCATACTCTAGAAGCTTGGCCCTGACTATTCAGTGTTTGTTTCGACCTTCCATGCCACCAAGTTGACAGCTCGAGCCTGGAAGATGCCTAAGCTTGCAGAGTTCATGGAATCCCTCACACAAGAACAAGATAAAGTAGTGATGATGGGCACCATCAAACCTTCCAAAGACCAAGCTCTGGTTGCTGGAGATTCGAGGGTGGATTCAAAAGGAAAGAAGAAAGCTAAGAAGCCACCCAAGCAGAAGAGAGACAAGAAAAAGTCTCAGGAGGAGCCCCAAGGCTCCAAGAATAACTTCTAGAAGAAGAAGAACAAAGGAGAAATGAGCAAGTGCACATATTGTAGTAAGGGATTTCATCCTGAAAGCTCTTGCATGAAGAATCAAATTGACATGCTGACCCAACTCTTGGAGAAGAATAACATCTCCCTTCCTGATAGCTCAAATAAGAAGGAAGGAGGATCGAATTCAGAAGATAGAGAGACAGTTCATGCATTGGTTGCTGGCACATCAAGCTCACCTAGCTTCATGATAGACTCTGGAGCTTCAAGACATATGGTTTCGACCAAGGAGGCATTCTCCTCTCTTGACATGTCGAAAGGCCCACCAATAGTGCTGGGAGATGACTCTGTCACTGATAGTTTGGGAAAAGGAAGGATTGATCTTGACCATGGTAAGTTCAGCAATGTATTGTATGTTCTAGGTCTTGCCTCTAACCTCTTGTCAGTGTATCAGATGACCCACATAGGGTCTCCAAAGAAGGTCATAATCTCCCTTGATGATGTTGAGATCATGGAGATCTCGATTGGTAAAGTCATTGCAAAAGGAGTTGTAGATCACACTTCAAAGGTATACTGGTTTTCACATTTTTTACCCTACTCAAACCCCTCTGTTCTTCTGATTCATGCTAATGAGGCAAGCAAGCTTTGGCATGAAATATTTGGCCATCTTAACTATAAGTATCTTTCTGATCTAAGTGAAAAAGAAATGGTCATAGGGTACCAAATATTAAGTTTTCCAAGGGAGTCTGTCAAGGTTGTGTCATAGGAAAACACCCAGAGCATAAATTTGAGAGAGCTAGTCATGAGAGAACCTGTGCACCTCTTGAGTTGATCCACAGTGATGTTGCTGGTCCATTCCCTCATATGTCAATGAGTCAGGCCAAATATGCATTAAATTTAATAGATGACTTTTCCAGGTACTGTTGGGTTTACTTCCTGAAGCATAAGTCTAAATTTTTTGGCCTCTTCAAAGTCTTTAAGGCCTTGGTTGAAACCCAGTCTGGGAGGAAACCCAAGATCCTCAGATCTGACAATGGTGGTGAGTATGTCAAGTCTGAGTTCATTAAATATTGTGAAGATGCAGGTATTCAGATGCAACATTCAATCCCTTACACACCACAACAAAATGGTGTTGCTGAGAGAAAGAACAGATCATTGAAAGAGATGGCAACCTGTATGTTAGAGGCTAAGAATTTTCCACCAAATTTTAGGGCCGAGGCTATAAAATGTGCATCCTATATCTAGAATAGGGTTCCTTATAAACAGCTTGATGGTATGACTCCTTTCGAAACATGGAGTGGGCACAAGGCAGATGTGACCCATTTCAGGATTTTTGGCTCAAGGGCTTGGGCTAGAATTCCAACAGAAAAGAGGAATGCTTTCTAGCCCCAAAGCCAAGAGTGTCTATTTGTTGTTTTCTTTGAATATTTGAAAGGGTACAAGCTGATCAATTTGAGCACAAAAAAATCCTTCTTTGAAAGGAGTGTTCAGTTCCAAGAAGAGCCTTTAGCATCAATTGAAGTTAGAGAGTCTTCTTCACCACCAGAACCATTCAATGTAAGTGAAGAGACAAATGAGTTTGATGATTCTGATATGTCTGATAATGATGATTTAATTGCAGATCCTAACAGTCCTACAAGACCAAAATGGGCAGAAAATACCATTCATGCAGCTGGGGAACTAGCTGGAAATCCTAGTGATCCTAGGAGGACTAGATCTCAGTTTGAGAGTGCCCTAAGCATGAAAGACCCTTTGTTTGCAGATAAATTCTATCTAATGGTTGAATCAGACCCATAGACATATGAATATGCGGCACATGATCCAATATGGAAAGCAGCCATGAAAAAAGAATTCAGCTCATTCCAAAAGAACAACACTTGGGAGCTGGTTGATCTTCCCCCAGGGAGGAAGCTAGTTCAATGTAAGTGGGTTTTCAAAACTAAGTTTGATGCTGATGGTTCACCTTTGAAATATAAGGCAATATTGGTAGCCAAGGGCTACTCACAGGTACATGGTATTAACTACAATGATACCTTTGCACCAGTGGCAAAGATGGACTCCATCAGGCTAGCCTTAGCCATTGCAGCTTCGAAGCAGTGGGAGGTACATCACATGGATGTGAAGTGTGTTTTCCTGAATGGATATCTTACTGAAGAGATTTACATGCAGCAGCCTCATGGTTTTTTTACTAATCCATCTTTTGTGTGCAGGATAAAGAAATCATTGTATGGGATTAAGCAAGCCCCGAGGGCTTGGTATGCCAAGATTGATGGATTTCTGCTGTCATTGAGTTTTGTTCGATGCAAGTATGATCCAAATGTTTATTTGTAGCTGATTCATGGTTCTTTGATGATTATTTTCTTGTATGTGGATGACCTTCTGATTACAGAAATCTGAAAGACATAAATTACCTCCTTGAAGGATGCAATGAACCATGCATTTTCTATGACTGATTTGGGGTTGTTAAGCCAATTTTTGGGTCTTGAAATTGCTCAATCCCAACATGGAATAAAAGTACATCAGTCCAAGTATGCTTTGGATTTTATAAACAAGTTCAACATGAAATATTGCAAGCCAAGCAAGACTCCCTTCCTTTCAGGAGTTAAGCTTGAAGAAGCAGGTTCTTCTCCTATGGTAGATAGTAAACTGTATAGACAACTGATTGGGTGTTTGTTGTACCTTACACACACTCGACCTGGTATTTCTTATGTAGTAAGTGTGGCTTCAAGATACATGGATCAACCTCATGAGATCCATTGGAGAGCAGCCAAAAGGATCCTTAACTTTGTTTAGGGAACAAAAACTCTGGGATCTTCTACAAAGCTAAATCTGATCTTGATTTGATTGGGTTTACTGACAGTGATTGGGAAGGTGGCAACATAGATAAAAAGTCAACATCAGGATATGTGTTCATGCTTGCTGAAGGACCAATCAACTGGTCAAGCAAGAAATAGAGTGCCATTGCACTCTCATCTACAGAAGCAGAGTACAGAGGAGTTGTAAATGCATCAACTCAATGTTTATGGTTGTAGGGGTTACTTGGTGAGTGTGGCTTCGAATCAGAGTTCTCAACTATTATCTATTGTGATAATCATAGCACCATTCAAATATGCAATGATCCAGTTCAGAGACAGAGAACCAAACACATTGAGATCCATATGCACTACATCAGACAGCTTGTGCCTGATGGCACCATTCACCTACTCTTATGTGCATCTTCAGAACAAGTAGCTGACATCTTCACCAAAGTTTTTTGTGAGAAGACATTCAGCAATCTCAAATCACTGCTGGGAATTTCTAATCATGATGTGAAGCATAATTGATGACAATATTTTCAAATTTTGTTTTACTGTCCATGTTTAAGGGAGGATTTTCCCATTGGGTTTTTGCCTCTTTCCTTGGTTAAATGGACATGCAGTATGTAAAGGGTGACTAAGCCTTGTTGCTAGGCCCTATAGTTTTCTAATATTTACTCATAAGTCAGGATTAATGGGGGGTTTTAGAATAATCAACCCATATTTAGCTACCTCAGACATTAATTAATCCATTTTTGTCTTATTTGCCTAGTTTCCAATATTCCACTCTATGCAAGTTGTCTTCCACATGTACTAGAAGTAAAACTTGCTAAAACTGAGTCATGGAGCACTTGGGAAGCCTCCTATAATCCATATTTATCATATCTTCTTTATTCCAGATCCTCCCTAGCGCATGTCTACTTTTTCTGCTTTATTGCCCGCTTTACTGAGTTTTATGGCAAAAGGGAAAGTAAGACTAGGTGCAGTTGACTTGTTTTTTGCCCTCATCATCCTCCATTCTTTTCTCCTAATATAAGCATGTATGAGTTTTCTTTCCATCACCTATTATCTTTCCTACTTTACTTTTCCAATTCGTGAGCTCCTAGGGAGATTTGGAAACTGCTTTATGCACCTATGGGGGATTTGACTAGATTTAGTAAGCCTGATTTTGACTATTTCAAATGGCATCCTTATGCATTCAAATCTCTCATGTAATTATTTATTGCAGCAGCCTATGACTTCACAAGGTTGGCTATTGTACACTTATTCAATATAGATTAGTGTTATGCTCCAATTTCAGTCTCCTTTGTGTGTAAATTTGCATGTTTGATTAGTAATTTTGTGAGTGCAATTGATCTATCACCTAGGTTCAATTTCCACTTCCTAATGGTCCTAATGGTCCCAATGGTCCTAGAGGGTCTGGTGGCCCTCCTCCTAGTGGTTTCAGAGGCCCTAGAGGTTTACCTCCTAGCTGTCTAGGAGGGTCTGGTGGTCCCCCTCCTGGTGGTCCCGGTGGTCATGGTGGTCCCAGTAGTCCCAATGGTCTTGGTGGTTCTGGAGGCCATAGTGGCCCTCGTCTTGGTGGTCCTAATGGTCATGATCCCAGAAATCAACCCCTTGCGGGCGGATTTTCCGGTAGTTCTTCGTCACAACGACTTGTCTATCAGTCTAATTATGGTCCTACTGGTAACTATATGCCATATCAATATTACCAATATGTGCAACCTAACCGTTAGTTACCTTTCCTAGCAACTTTGGACTTGCCTGATTTGTCCAAGTTGATTAATGACGCCATTTGACATAACTCCTCGTGGCCTCCCATTCCGATAAAGTTACCATCAGACATTCCAAAGTTTGATGGGAAGAAAGGAGATGATATGAAAAAACCATGTCATGACATTCCATCTGTGGTGTTATTCAAACTCCCTTATGGATGATTCAGTTCGTTTAAGACTCTTTCAGTGAACTTTGACTGGTACAACCACGAAATGGTATATTGAACTTTCACAAGAATCGTTTGTGGATTTTGGCTCGTTGGCAACTGTATTTCTTACACATTTTCAGCTTCCTATTCGTTATGAAATGAGTATTTATCTCTTAACTTCTATATGACAGAACACATCCACCGACATATCCGATCATATCCATGAGTGGAGAAGGCGGAGAAGACTTATTAAGGCTCCTATTCTGGATGAGTTATTAGTTGATTGGTTTACCAAATCTTTGTTTCCTCTGATTGCCCGAGATGTGGCTATGGGCGGTTCTGTTACTGAAGAGAAAGCCATTAGTCGATCCCAGTATCTGGACTTGGTCTATTCCCAGTCCGGAACTTTGTATGACTTGATTCCTCAAGATCCTTGCCCAAGCACCGATCCTATAAAGCCACCAGCAGAAGTCCCTGTTGATGGGATTGTTGGTTCAATCCAGTCCCCATCAGCAACAAAACCTACCAAGCAACCCCATACTGCCACCCCTACTCCTTCGACTCCCAAGGTTAATTCTATTCAGAGTATTCAAATCTCTGGAAATAATTAAAAGAAAGGTAAAAGTAAAAATAAAAAACCTGGAAACCAACAAGAGAACCCAAAACCAACCAACAATGATAACGATAAAGGGAAAATAAAAGAAAAATATCCATGTCTACTACGCGGAGGTGACCATTTCACAAAAGAGTGTCCCCACCAGGACGAAACCACCCAATTTTTGAAAACAAATCCTGCACCCGTAGTTCTCACGGATCCTTTTCCCTATCAACAACAACTGATAGACCACACGTATAATCAGGGAAACTGTAGTTCATCAGAGGAAATTCGTATGATGTCCTCAGATATCATTAGTATGCAAAATCTAAGTTAGAATTATGACAAACCCGCAGACAAGAAAGAAGACGATTCTTGTTCAGGGAAATCTCCCTCTACTGGTTCTCCCGAATCCTCATCTACTGTCCCTCTAACCATCGAGAAGCCTACTCTCGATATGATTTTGCATCCACCCAAGAGTACTCTTAGGAAGGTTATTTTTAACCCTACTACCCGATCTGCTCAATTTTATAATGTAGTTGAAGATCTTGCTTAGGCACCATGTGAAATGTCTACCTTGGAAGTGCTCCAAAGTTTTCCTACACAATGCAAAAACTTGTTAATTGTGTTAGGAGATTTATACCCAGACAATTATAATTTGATTCATTTCAATGTCAAGAACTATAAGTCTATACTACCTCACAAACTTGCTTTCCAAATCATCACGAAAGTAGTCGGAAAGAAAGTCTTTAAGACTGTCTTAGACGAAGGAGCTTCAACTTTGGTTTTGTCCCTGTCTTGTTGGAAAGCTATTGGCTCTCCCGAGATTGTAACATCACCTATGACTATGAAGGCCTTTGATGGACAAGGTTTCCAGCCCCACGGTATCATATCAGCCCTTGCAGTCGAGCTTGGGGGAAAAACTATTTCTATTCAAGTAGAAGTAGTGGATGCCCCGTTAGATTACAACCTCCTTCTAGGAAGAAATTGGTTTTACACCATGATTGTTGTCGCTTCGACAGTATTCTGAACAGTCCAATTTCCACATCTAGGGAGAATTGTTACCATTTATCAGGTTGAATTCTGTACGCCGGATGTTATGACCTCTATAGCTAATAACATCCCTGTGTTAGGCCAGTCCCCTCCTCCTTACCAGTCGATTGGGGTAGGCATGTTGAAGGATTCATCCCTTATGGGGATTTTTTCGTCCACTCCTCCTAACATAGATACAATGACAGTGAATATGATTGCATCATTTGATTGTGATCCCAAGGGCAAATGAATTGTTGAGTCCACCTCATTGAATCTACATGAAGAAATTTACAACACCATTCAAACCATTTCCGATGATCACATCGATGACCTTAATCTAGTGGCTTCGGATCCTTACCACCTGCCTTACTAGTTAGAACCATCTCTTCCTATTCTGGATTATCTCTCTGAGACTTTTCCTTTCGACGAGTCCATTATGGAGATTCTGAATACAAATGAGTCCATTTGGGAGGATCACCATCATAGATCCCTGTTCCTCCCCAACACCAGTTCGGTTAACCATGAATTTGCATCCTTGTTTTCCACTGATATTGTCAAAGCACCTCAAAGTCCTATATTGTTGCAAGACACAGATTCTGAAGCAAACCTTTTCAACATTACTCAGACAAAACCGATTGACATATCAGCGAAGCCTGGTACCATTGAGCATGTTCACGTTTGGCAGAACTACTCGACAGACGAATCTAAAGCATACAAGGCACTTTTCAAATAATTTCATGATATTTTTGCTTGGTCTTATGAAGAAATTCCAGGGATAGAACCATCCATTGTGGTCCATGAAATTAAAACCTATCCCATGGCTAAACCTGTCAGGAAAAAACTAAGGCAAGTCCATCCACAGAAGTCTGTACCTATTAAAGCTGAGATAGAGAAACTTCTTAAAGCTGGGTTTATTTATCCCGTACCCCTGACGGAATGGGTATCGAATGTTGTCCCTGTCAATAAAAAGCAGGGCACCATTAGAGTCTGTATCGATTTTAGAGACTTGAATAAAGCTTGTCCCAAGGACAACTTTCCTACTCCACATATTGATCAGATTATCAACAACTGTGCTGGAAGTGTCATCTTCTCATTTATGGATGGATTTTCTGGCTATAATCAGATTGAGATATTACCCAACGATCAGCACAAGATGGCATTCATTTTCCCATGGGGAACCTTTGTGTATAGAAAGTTACCTTTTGGCTTAAAAAATGTTGGAGCCACTTTCCAGCGTGCGATGTCCTATGCATTTTATGATATTAAACATATTGTTGAACCTTACCTTGATGACCTCCCTGCTCATTCACAGGGACGGGAGGACCACCCTGGTCATCTTAGAGATATTTTCCTAAGATGCTATCATTATAATATACGGCTCAACCCACATAAATGTGTTTTTTGCATTGATATGGGACGTCTGCCAGGTTTTGTGATCTCTAAGGATGGCATCCGGATAGACCCTTTGAAAATTGCCGCCATTTTAGCTCTACCAGCCCCAACCAGTTTTCTCAAACTCCAAAGTTTGCAAGGGAAGGAAAAATTTCTCCGCCATTTCGTGTGTAATTTTGTAGAGAAAACACACAGTTATATGCATCTCCTCAAGAAGGACACTCCATTCTTCTGGGATGACCAAGCCCAACATGCCTTTGATAATATCAAACACACTCTAACTCATTCACTTGTGATACACCCCCCATATTATTCAAAGCAATTTCTCTTGTATATTGCTACCTCCACTACTACCATCGCTATGGTTTTGGTGCAGGAAAATCCCAACGGTCAGGAGCACATGATTTACTATGCTAGTAAGAATCTTATGGATTTTGAAACCCAATATTCACACATGGAGAAGTTAGCATTGGCCACGGTCATTGCTGTACAAAAATTTCGTCACTACATTTTGCTCCGCACAACCACTGTATTGGTAGACCAGAACCCTATGTATTACATCCTAACTCATCAGGTGCTCGGGGGAAAGTACTCCTGATGGATAGTCATAATAGAGGAGTTTGATCTGGAATTTGCCAAAGCCACATCAAAGAAATCCTTGGTCTTTGTTGAGCTCATGTGTGATATTCCCTGTACTTTGATGGAATCTGAGCTCAGTGATTCATTTCTAGATGAATTTGTGTTCCTGATAAGCACTACTGACCCATGGTATGGAGATATGCTTATTTATCTCCAAACACAAAGATTTCAGCCAAATCTATCCCATGACGATCGCCATCGTATCTGTCACCACATGAAATACTACCTCATCCTGAATGATACCTTGTATAGACGTGGGATTGATTCTATTCTTCGGTGATGCCTCACCCATGAGGAAGCTGAACATGTGTTGAATGATTGCCACTATGGAGCATGTGGTGGTCATTTATCTGGGATGGATACAGCCTAGAAAATCCTTCACACTGGATATTTCTAGCCTTCAGTATTTAAAGACTGTCATGAGGCTGTTAAGAAATGCCCACCTTGTCAACATTTTTAACCCAAAAAGTGCTCACATCCGGCTCCACTACACCCCGTCATTGCCATTGGCCCATTTTCCAAATGGGGGATTGATTATATGCATTTTAATCCTACCTTATCCAGGGGGCATGGTTACATCATCGTAGCCATTGACTATTTTACAAAATGGGCTGAGGCCATGCCTACATATGCAGAAGATGGTAAGATTGCCGCTCTCTTCTTGTCCAATCATATCATAGCTAGATTTAGAGTCCCGCAGTCCATTGTTACTGATCACAGATCACATTTCTGTAATAAAATGATTGGGGAACTAAGTGCCAAGCTAGGTTTTCGCCATGAAAACTCTACGCCATATTATCCACAAGCTAATGGTCAGGTAGAGGCCATTAACAAAGTTTTGAAAACTATGCTTCGTCGAATGGTTGGAGATCATAAATCCAATTGGCACCACATCCTTTTCTCCGCTCTTTGGGCTTACAGGACTTCGGTGAAAACAACTATTGGTTTCACACCTTTCCATCTCGTCTATGGACTTGAAGTTGTCTTATCGATTCAATGTCAAATTCCATCCTTAAAACTTGCCGTCAAACTTCTCCCAGACACTTCCACAGAGGAAGAGAGATTTTTGTACTTGAACAAACTTGACGAAACTCGGAGAGATGCTACCTTGGCTAATGAGCCACATAAGAAACGCGTCAAGGCATAGTATGATAAATCTGTCCAACCTCCTGCCTTTAACAAGGGTGAGCTAGTTTTGACTTATGACCAGAGATATGACAAACTAGGGAAAGGAAAGTTCGAGTCCATATGGTACGGTCCTATCGTCATTTCTAAAGTTTTAGAGAAAGGGGCCTACGAGCTCGTTGACTACGATGGAATCCCTTTATGGAAACCTCACAATGGGTTGTACTTGAAGAGGTACTATGCCTAGGTATTTCTTGGATAGTATCTTGTATATATGTATATTGCTTGACTTTTAGTATTTTCAATATGGTTTTGAGCTTAGTGTCCGCGTCTGTTTATACCATGTTTTGGTCATGTAGAGCAGATGGATTTCTATGGCTTTGCTGATGGTGCTGGCCACCACACCTTGAATCTTGCCTCAGCTGCTTGGGTCCTCTATTCCCCAGCTAAGGATTTGGTCAGTTCATGAGCGGTTTGTATTGGTCCTGCTACCAACAACATCGCTGAGTATTGAGCAGTCATAGGTCTTCTGACTGAAGTTGCCTCCCAAGATGTTCACAATTCGGTAGTATTGATGGACTCACAACTCGTGGTTTGTCATCTAAACCATGTTTATACCATTAGAAATCATGTTCTTCTCTGCCTCTTCCGGAGGGTACGCTTGTTAGAAAGGTCATTCAAAACCATCACCTATAGGCATATCCCTAGGGAACATAATGTAGTTGCTGACTCATTATATAATTACATCCTAGATTAGCATATTGCCCATTCATGACATTAAAATCAAACATGGTTCATTGTAAATAAACAATTAAAGACACATAAAACTCATGTAAAATACATCCACCATTTGAGACATATAAACACCAGGTAAAAGTATATATATATGAACATGTTTACAAAAAATAGGTCACGAGACCTCGTCTGAAGCACATAGGATTTTAGGTAAAAATCACCATACAAAATCCTGAAGCTATTAGCTTTCAGTAGATACATCATGCATACATCGTCTAGTGATGCTCGTGGTAGCACATCACTACCCGGGCTACTCTATGTAGCAGTCTGCTAAACCGACCCAGTACTCCTGCTGTAGGTCTCTGATACCTCAGAGGGAGGTCATCAATGGAAGCGTTAGCGATGTCTAGGGTCAACCTCTCTAGGTTTTCCTCTAACTCCTCAGTCACATTGTTACCCTGCGGTACGAAGCATGCTCCAGCTCGTCTATCCAATGAGAAAGCTCCCCTAGGTCATGCTGCTCCAACATCTGCATGAAAATATTCAGGTCTTGTTACTTAACATAAAAAATATAAAACATTAAAAAACATAAAAACACTATTTCCATTTAGGGTTTCTTGCTTCTTACCGATGTCACCCCACTATCCACCAGGTGGGAGTGGTAGGTCGGGGTCTTCACTGAATTCCGTACCCGCATAAGCATAATCCTCCACCATGAGGATCTAATCTCTCAGCCATTGAAAGAATGGGTCACCGAACTTCACCTTCCCCCTGCCCGCTCCAGTATGAGCCATAATTCGGACCCACCTCTACATGTGAGGGTCCCGTGCTCTCAGATCGGTAAATACCACCTGGGGTCTCATTTTTGGTACCTGCTCGAAGAAGAAGCAGGCTAGAATGGAACCAAAACTGAACTGCTTCAATTCCCTCTACTGACACTTGGTCGGCTGATCCTTGAATATCGGAAGTAGGGATTCCACCCAGTTGAATACTGTAGGCGCCATGGCCTCTATGGCATAGATCATATGTGCCCTAGAAGCTTGGTGCACTCCTTGGCTTCCCGCTACTCTCTGCATCATAAACAATACAATCCATAGAGGTCTGTCCATCACTACCTTTATGGGGATTTTCTTCCCCGATGTCCTTGTCCCTGGAATACAGTGATGGTTTATCAACTCTTATGTGGTAATATCCCCTCCTCGAGAACCTGTCAGCGAGATGGGCGCACCCCGTCTCAAAATTCTAGTTAAGAAGAAGATATCCTCTACCTTAACTCTCAGAATATGAGCCCCAACCTCAAAGTGTTGTTGCTCTGGATTCCACATCCAGAGTATATGCTCAAGCAATCGCTCGTGTGATACCATACTAGGAGTCCAGAATAATTTTAGGAGTCCACAGTCTCGTAATGTGGCTATGCAACTTGCATTCCTTTTAGCAAAAGCGTCATCATTATCATGCTGTCTTTCCTTCCATATCACCATTTTTTATTAGCAAGAGCCTGCCAAAAACAATCACAAGACCCATTAGAATCATTCTTAAATCATTCAAATCAAAATAAATGATCTAGTTTTGCTTATGTCAATAGTTTTACATCTTCACAGCTGGCACCGCCTGTGCATCATTGAAGAGAGGTGGTGGCACTGCTTGTGCACTTTGTTTTTGGTGCGGTTCTAGCGAGGTACCACGTATCCCGCAAGGGATAAGCGTGTTGCTCGCTCCGACGATTTTAGGGCTTGCCATACAAGCCCAAAAAACCATTCAAAATCAAAATTAAGACTATGAAAAGGAAGAGTAGGGTTTGAACTGTTACCTGGAACTGACGGCGCTCAAATCCGACAGTGGAAACTCCTGATATCAACAACTGAAGATTTGACTAGGAAAGTGCTCCAAATGTTCTCCACTATGGGTAAATAGTAAAATGATTTGATTTTCACTATTTACATGACTTTTATACACATTTTTGGGTTTTACATGCTATAGTTTTGATTTAAAATCGCTTATTACTCAAAATTTATCAGTTGTAATCCCTTAATGTTAGTTATTGGTGCATTTAACACTTGTTTTGAGTCGTTGTAGGATAGAAGAATAGTAGCAGTAAATTCTTGGGAGTTCATTTTTGACTTTTTTGTACTACCATAAAATGGAAAAAGTCGTTGAGCGTTTATTACGACACTTTGGTCACGCTCTCGAAACCCAGTATCAAAGGTCCGAGTTCGTTTCTGATTCTTTTCAGGCTCGTAAAATATCTCACAGTGAAAAGAGACCTAATGGAGTCTTATTTAAACTCTTTTCGGGCTCCTTAAATATGAAAAGATTGTCAAGCGATCTTGCCTTCTTCACGTTTGTTAAAAATTTTGAAGAGTCGTCTCTTCGATGGTAGGTTATCTCTTTTTCGGTTCGGATAGACTATTTACGAAAAAGGAACACTCCAGCCAACCATGATTGGAAGAGTTCTCTAAGGTATGATTTTATTTTTTCGGCCTTAGGGACTAAATTATATGAAAAAGGACCTTTTGGAGTCTTCTTCCATGGTCATTCAGACTCTCTAAACAAGAACGATACCGAGTTTTCTCTCATTGGACTCGTTAAATTAAACATTGAGAGACCAGTTTTTGGGAACGAACCCCTCCTCTCTCAGGTTTGTAAAACATATGAGTTTGGACTTGTCTTCAGACAAGCTATACCGAATGTTTGTTACCCTCTTTGAATTCGTAAAACTGAAAAGAGGCACTCATCAACCATGATGGGGGAAATGGGAAGGGAATAATTTTTGCAAGTAAATGGAAGTAGTTTGTCGTTACCTTTGAACATGGCACTTATCTGCATATCATTTCAGTCAATTAGGTATTCAACTGATCTCCATGAAGATCCACTTTCATGAGTCAGGCCACTCCTTTGAGTCTTTCAAAAGAATGCATTGTCCACTGTCACACTATTTGTTTGTCTGCTTTAGTCATGTTGCCAATTTTTTTGTCGTGCTGCCCGATGTTCAAATGGAAGTTGAAGAATTTTTTCCTCTGCAGTCAAAACAGTCTTTGTGTTAGTACTTTTGAGTCAGTCCTATGGTTACTACATTTACATCATTCCAGAACTATGTTTCAAGTTTCATGCCGTCGATGTGGGACTCATCATGGCCCTCCTTCGACGAGACTATCCCCGTCGACATCATCTCATTATCCGAGAAATAGTCTTAGAAACAAAAACTTAGTACCTTGAGATCTGTATGCCTTAATGAAAGATTCTCTTGCTCTCGACATAGGTTCACATCATTGACCTTTGATCGATAGAATCAACTGGGTGTTCGACATTAGGACATCTATTCACACTCAGTAGATTGTACTAGGGTACCTTGGGAATCATTGACATCAATGGTGATCTCCCTCGCACTTTTTAACGGTTCACATCATTGACTGGTAATCAAGTGGTTTCTACCATGGTCGACTTTAGATCATTGTAATCACATGGATAGAATCGTACTTTGTGGAAGATGAGACGAAGACCCTGGGTATTTGTTTAAGCGCTCATTACTTTCCCTAGGTTGCGATGGAGTTTTGTATATCTAGCATGGATCCACATTTGTATTGTCGTGGCTATGCTCAAATTTATGTCTGTATGACATAGATCTACGTTGTATGTCTGGTAGCTATGTCCAAGTTTGAGTCCTCTATCACATGGATCTACACTATATTCTAGTAGCCATGCTTGTTTATTCCTCTCATGGATCTGCCTTGTATTGGTCTGCAGCCATGAACTGGTTACTTGTGTCTATGAGTCAAAAATATTGATGAACTATAGATGCCTACTTGATGACATGCTTCGATCGAGTTGACAATTTCACCTCGAAGTGACAACTTGTTCTCTCAAAGCTCTCATTTATCATATCCCTCTAAGACTCACACTTTGGGGGGCATTCTGTTATACCCAAATCCTGTCACCACTGTGTGATAAGACCTTTGACTTACATGTTTTCCCTTAATCCCAACACTTAGAGAAGAAACTTATTCTGTTTGTCAATTCTACATGAAAAAACTCAGCACCACGCTTTCCTTGTGGCCCATGAGTGGTACCTTACTCGCATTGCTTGTATCCTATTTTCCATAAGCGGTGCGACCGCCTGTGGCCTTTGGTCCATAAGCATTTCTCATCTAAACTGCTCTATCATAAGAGAAGAAAAGCGATACCATGGGTAAAATGTGAAAAATAGAAGTTTCTCAAGGCTTATAGATGATGAGCCTCGTGTCCTCCCTTATCCCTATCATTGTGGGTTAGTTGAGCTTGATATCCCCCATCATAGGATCTTAGAGGCCACCTCATCCACAAATCTCTCAACTATTCCTATCCATTGAGACTTATAAATACAAGCTCATGTCCATAGTTGAGGGGAAGAACTATAGAGGTATTGTTATGGTGTTTGATTGACCACTTAGCCCAAGCCATTAGAGAGCATAGAGAGAAAAGTTGGAGCTTATGGGGATGAAGTGTTTGTCTCATGGAGATTCTTGTCAAAACTAAGGAAATGGTTGTAAGCTTCTCCCTACATATTTAATGAAAAGATGATTTTTGTCCCACATTACTGTTGTTTTGATTTCGCATGTACATGTTATATTTTTTAGTCACTAACATGGATAAGTAGATGATTTTCTGGTAGCTTTGATGTGTTTTCATGTTTGATCTGTATGCAGGTACACAGGTTCGCTATCAAAGTAGCATTCCAGGTGTCTATGACATCAATGGTGATCTCCCTCGCACTTGTTAACGGTTCACATCATTGACTGGTAATCAAGTGGTTTCTACCATGTTTGACTTCAGATCATTGTAATCACATGGATAGAATCGTACTTTGTGGAAGACAAGACGAAGACCCTAGGTATTTGTTTAAGTGCTCATTGCTTTCCCCAGGTTGTGATGGAGTTTTGTATATCTCGCATGGATCCACATTTGTATCGTCGTGGCTATGCTCAAATTTGTGTTTGTATGACATAGATCTATGTCGTATGTCTGGTAGCTATGTCCAAGTTTGAGTCCTCTATCACATGGATCTACACTGTATTCTAGTAGCCATGCTTGTTTATTCCTCTCATGGATTTGCCTTGTATTGGTCTACATCCATGAGCTGGTTACTTGTGTCTATGAGTAAAAAATATTGATGTACTATAGATGCCTACTTGACGACATGCTCCAATCGAGCTGACATTTTCACCTTGAAGTGACAACTTGTTCTCTCAAAGCTCTTGTTTATTGTATCCATCTAAGACTCACACTTTGGGGGGCATTCTGTTATACCCAAATCGTGTCACCACCATGTGATAAGACCTTTGACTTACATGTTTTCCTTTAATCCCAACACTTAGAGAAGAAAATTATTCTGTTTGTCAATTCTACATGAAAAAACTCAGCACCGCACTTTCCTTGTGGCCCATGAGCAATACCTTACTCGCACCACCTGTATCCTATTTACCATAAGTGGTTCCACCGCCTTTGGCCTTTGGTCCATAAGCATTTCTCATTTAAACCGATCTATCATAAGAGAATTAGAAAAGTGGTACCCTGGGTAAAATGGGAAAAAGACAAGTTTCTCGAGGCTTCTAGATCATGAGCCTCATGTCCTCCCTTATCCCTATCATTGTGGGTCAGTTGAGCTCGATATCCCCCATCATAGGATCTTAGAGGCCACCTCATCCAAAAATCTCTCAACTATTCCTATCCATTGAGACTTATAAATACAAGCTCATGTCCATAGTTGAGGGGGAGAACTATAGAGGTATTGTTAAGGTGTTTGATTGACCACTTAGCCCAAGCCATTGGAGAGCATAGAGAGAAACGTTGGAGCTTATGGGGATGAAGTGTTTGTCTCATGGAGATGCTATTCAAAACTAAGGAAATGGTTTTAAGCTTCTCCATACATCTTTAATGAAAAGCTGATTGCCGTCCCACATTGCTATTGTTTTGATTTCACATGTACATGTTGTTATATTCCTTAGTCATTAACATGGATAAGTAGATGATTTTCTGGTAGCTTTGATGTGTTTGTGTGTTTGATCTGTATGTAGGTACATAGGTTCGCTATCTAAGTAGCATTCCAGGTGTCTACGACATCTAGGGAAGGTCTTCATCCTTTGTCATTCACTCATTTGTTCTGGATCTGAACCATTCAGACTAGAGGAACAACTTATGTCTGTAGAAGGTGAAATATTCCTGGTTACACGAGGCTATTCCATTGCAAAAAGTAAATGAATATGTAGTTATGGATTTCTTACAGAATCACATTATGACCAGGTTTGGGGTTCCAATTTCTTTAGTTTTTGATAATCCTACTTACTTTTATTCTATTAGATTAACTGCATTTGCTAATGAAAGAGGAATCAAGTTGCATTATTTTGCAAATTATTACCCACAAGGAAATGGTTTGGCGAAATCCACAAACAAAAATATGATTAGAATTATAAAGAAAATCATAATTGAAAATCAAAGAAGTTGGCATTTAGTGTTACCTAATGCTCTCTGGGGTGATAGAGTCACACCCAAGAATTCCTTAGGTGTGTCACCATACACTCTTGTTTATGGAAAACAAGCTGTCCTTCCTCCTAATATTCTGTTGCCATCTTCCATAATAGCTCAAGAATATAGGGGTACTGATAATGAAATTCTACAAATCAGAATCTATAATCTGTTGAAGTTAGAAGAGTCTAGGTCCAAAGACAAAGAAAGGTTTAAGCATCAGCAAGAAATAGTGAAGCGTTGGTTTGACAAACACAAAGCTGGGAACAAAGAATTCGAAGTAGGAGATCTGGTTCTTAAGTGGGATCACCCGCACGATGAAAAGGGAAAGCATACTAAGTTTCAGCAGTTATGGGTAGGCCCTTTTCAAATTGTAGCAAAGCTAGGCCCCTCGACTTACAAATTGCAAGACTTATAGGGGTGGGAAGAGAACTTACCAGTAAATGGTTTAGTTCTCAAACCTTATTTTTCTTGATCTTTTATTTTGGTTGTCTTGTACATAACTAAACATTTTGTTTGTTTTTACTTTTAGGGTTTTTGGTTTGTTTACTTAGAGTTTGATTGATTGTAATATTTGATAAAGAAGCACGACCTTTGGTTGCATGGAGTTCATCATAATTCTGAGTTAACTAAAATATTTGATTACAAGATTGTGTACTATTAATTCATTTGATATTTGAAAGAATTTCTTCAATTTTAGAAGTTTTCCTAAATGGTTATGAACACATTGAAGTCCTGCTTAATCCTTGTGAAATAACTCAAGATAAAAAGGTCCATAATACTATTTCAAGGCTCCATTCATCTCACACTAAAAAATGTCCTAGGGGGTGACAGCAACATACCCATGGAAAGGAAGCAAGGTAAACAATATATTATATTTAAATAATTCCATGCCATTAATTGAAATCCAAAAGGAAAATAAGAGTCAAAATTTCCTCAGAAAAGCAATATGTATCAAAGAAAGTACTGAACCATATTAGTACATATAAGATTGCCATAGTTCTTCTTCGTCCCTGAGCTGAAAACTAAATATATCTCTCACACAAAAGGACACTATCGATAGAGGAGCCTGAATTAAAATTTCAGAAAGAAGGCAGGAAGGAGGACTCAAAAGAGGACAAAAGTCCAAAAGCACTAAAAGTTCAAAATGGCATGGGAATGAGGAACAAATGGATATATCTGCTTACCATATGTTACAATCTTGTGGTGTCTAAGCTGGAAACTACTCAAAGACAGAGGTAAAATGAAACTCATATTCTTGGCCTCAAAAGAGTTATCTAGACTTTGAAACCTTGGTTCCCTTCTTCCTTAACTTGGACTATAATCAATGATTAAAGTGCATACATTTGACATTTTAGGAAATCCAGATATCTTGAAGAATTTAGCATCTTGGTATTGTCAAAACAGTCTGTTGATCAAAGAATAAATTATTCAGAGATCTGTGTTCACCAGATAGTCGCCAATTGTTGCAGCTGCAACTTTTGTCCCCAAAATTTTCAATTTTAGGGCCCCTCCTTTTATTTGTTTTACTAAATCTAGCCTAGGAGTATTTTGTTTTCACCTATGCTGCCCTGAGTTCAGTTTTTGCCTTGAAAAGCTTGGCCTATTTCATTTTTCTGTGTCAAAAGATTAGTCGAATATCCTTCCGATATCAAAAGCATAGTGGACTATCTTTCCGACATTGCGGAAGCCAAACCGTCAATCCTGCCAAAAGAGCTTCAGACTCCCACGCCGATACATTAGAGCTCATTTTCTCTTCTCCTCAGGTTCAATGTTCCGAGCTTAGCACTTAGTGATTTCGATATCCGATTATGTTTATATCGCTGTCGGGATGTTTGGCCGGAGTAAGTCGGAGTCCTAGTGTTTATCATTGCTGACGTTGTGGGAGACTAGGGCTTAGACGTTCCGAAAATAACTTGTTTTCCTCGCCGACGCTTTAGAGCTTAGGATTTCCGAGTTTCGATACCCGTTCTGACAAGGAAATCCACGATGATATAACGGTACTATGCCGACATTGCGGAGGAGGATCAGTCTTGATGTTCCAAACTTAGAGTTTAGTGGTTCCGATGTCTGATGGACTTAATGTATCCTGGGACCATAGTTCTTTTTGCACCTGCCGTTGCGGTAGTCCTCTGGTTTATCCTTCCGACGGATTTAAGTTTTGTCTACCGATTAATTTCCTGCCGACTGTTATATATATGAGGGATGTGTATTATATTGTTTTATTTGCATTTTGACTTGTCATTGGCATTGGTTTGTGTCGTTTTCACCATTTGCACATACTAGCTGTCAAAACCTGGTTCATTTGCTCTGCTCCCGTGGAGGTTCGTGTCCATCCAATCGATTACACTGCTATTACTAGGTAGGTAAACCACGGTTTTGCTATTTTTGGCTTTTATTGGTTGATTTTTTTGAGCTGTTAGGTTTTCCATTGATTAGGGTTTTTTACATAAAAGGAATGCTTGCCCTTACAGTTTCCATGAAGGTTTTACATTGAGGACGAGTGCTGCACAGGGTTTTTCTTGAGGACGAATGCTGCGTAGGGTTTTTCTTGAGGATGAGTGATGCGTAGGGTTTAGTTTTTTTTTAATTTGGGTATTGATAACCAGCGGTAGGATTCATCTGATAAGTCCCTATGTGAGACGGAGGATTGCTCGATTAATTAAGGTTTTGAGACAGTGGAGTTTAGGAAATTTTAGGAAGCAGCTTGCAGGATTTTTCTTGTTAAATCTTTTATTCGTAGAAGATTATGTTAACTTATTTTTCAATATGCATGTTGAGGAGGTAAATAAATTGATATATTTTCTTGTTTATTGTTTAAACACTTGCTAATAGCTCATTTGGTCCAAGATCATGTTTTGACTGTGACAGGGTGATTGTTATAATGAAAACATGTCAAAGAGACAAAAGAAGAAATTTCCTATGGTTGAACAAGAGCCTGAAGTAGAAATTATCACCAAAGTAGAGTTCATCTACGAAGATACCAAAGCCACTACGGGGGTTGAACCAGACTACAAGTGGGGGGAAATCTATAGAATGATTGCAAATCAGAATGTACCTGATGCCGATTTTGAGGAACTGATGATCTATGCCAACATTGAGAAGTCATCCCTAATGGAAGTAGCTACGAGGCTCGAGCTATTTCATTGTTCAGAAGTAATAGGCTAGATTCTGCCCAGGGTAGATGTAACGACAATGATTATGGAGAACACTGCCAAGTAAGGCTATGCTGCATATAGCCCTGCATATGTCTCTATGGCTTATCATCTACCCTCACCCCAGGTTTATTTGACAGAAAGTTGGTTGAAAGAGACGGCTATGGACCTAGTGGATACTGTAAAGAGAATGATGATACCAGGAAAGAATTTCTGAACTAGACCTTTTAGAGAATATGACACCTCTACTCTCTGTGCTCCCTACAGGTTCATTGCATTGATGCTCAATAGGATTTTTGGCAGAGCACATGGAAAGAGCTTCAAGATAGGTTGGATACTAGTTATTTTCTTTGTGGCTACCCAAGGAACCATCTTAACTGGGAAAATATAGTGTCAAACAACCTCTATACATGTATATCAGCAACCTTGGGAGGGGTATCTCAAAATAAATCAGAGTTTTATATGAGCTCTATCCTGATTGATTGCATATTGTGCACTCAGTCATTTCCTGCTTTGAGATGTAACTGGGAGAAGGACAGAACCCCAGTGTACATAGCCTATAAATTGTTGTGGGCACATAAGTACCATAGTTATTATAGGGAAATTTGTGAGCATTTCATTATGTCCTTATATACCCTCATTTTCTTAACTGAATGTAATTGCATGTCTGAAGAGGCATTCAAAGTCATACAGGAGTTTGGAGATTATTATTTGACGGAGGATGGGTTATATGTAAGGATGTATGGTGGTTCCAGAGCCCCTTCCCTACTCCCGAAGTATGCCACAGATTATGTACTCCACAATGAGGCAGTTATATAGCTATATATTGATGGTGTAGGCAATTTTCTGTTTGAACATAAGAAGGCAACGTATCTTGCAGTACCTTTCTTACTTGGAACTACAAGTTTTCAAGGGTAAAGCAGGCGACATAATTTGTTAAGGAGCTGGAATATTTTCATTTTGGCAAAATGAATTTTCATCGAAATGACTCTCACAACAAAGTAGCTGACTACTGCAAGGAAGCAGGGATTCATTTTGAATATATTTATTTTTGGGACAAAGATGAGGAGACATTCCAAAATATGAAGAACATAACCACCCTTAAGAAGAGATTCAAGAAAAAAATAACTACCATGGGTGGAAAAGGAAAAACTTCGGAAAAGGATAAGAAATTGGAAGATGAAAGGTGTAAAATTTTGCAAATAGACCCCAGACTAGAAGAAATTATAGACACCACTTCATACTTTTTGGACATGTCTCAATATATTTTGGAGATTCTAAAAGGAAGAATGGTTTGGGTAGAAACAAATAAGGAATCTCCCACGGAACTAGTAGTAAAGTATCAACAAACTTTAAAACAGAAGTATGAGTTACTGGAATTTGAGATTAATGTAGTAGAAAAGTTTAAGAAAACAGTGAAAAAGACAAAGGCAACATGTGCTGAATATTGCAGGAGAGTTCTCTCCACATACAATCGATGTCAGACTTCTACAGAGAAGAGATTGGATGTGCTACCGGAGCATGAATTGTTTCTAAAACATCTACAGGACGGGTATCAAGAAGATGAGCAAGAAATCCAGTAGGTCAAGGACCTAGATGAATGGATATTGAAGAATACGGTAGCACATGCAGCAGTAAGCATACATCTATTAGAATACCAGCTGCGCCTAAGTCCTGCTAAGATAGAGGAGGTAAATACCCAAGCTGCTAAACATGAAATTAATATTCGATTTCTTGAGCCTTCTGAGTTTGAAGGCATAGCAGCCGTTTCTCATGCATGAAAGAAGTTAATCAACGAGAAAGATGGCCCTTCCTCATAAAGTATTTTGGAAATATTGATTTAAAATGTAATATATTGTATAAATTATGTGCACAAGCTACGGGACAAAATTTTGGAAAATGAAAGGTTGGGGAAGCTCAAGAGACAATGAGGGGCAGCCCAAGAGTTTTGTTTTTTTTGTATAAATATAGGAGTTTTCGATAGTAGAGGAGGTTTTTTCTAGACTATCTTGAGAGAGTATTGCAATAAGAACTATTTCATTTTACAATAAGGAGTCATATGTTTCTGCTGGAGAAAGTTCTGTGTATTTTTCGAATGTTTTCTATGGGCCAGTTGGATATGAACTATTTCTTTTTCAGCTTGTTTCCCTTAACTATGAGATCCTTCTAACTCATTGAATTTATTTTCATGTTATGAATGTACTCTGGTTTATTTTTGTGAAATTTCCACATTGAGTAATGAAGGTTTAATTAACAATAAGCTATCTTGTTGTTTATATTTCTATTGATGTTCATGTGTTCAGAAACGTTAATAGCTATCTGTGATTTTTCTTTATGCATGCACTACAGTACATTACTCACCATTAATGATAGTTTTTATCCCTAGGGATAGGTTAGTAAGTCTTATTTAGTTTCTTGTTGTTTGTGATTTAGAAGCGAGAGATGTAAGATGAGAGGTAAGAACCTGCGCATCACATTGTGACCCTCCTCATTATCTCTGTCCTTTTCATTTTAGTTAGGAACTTGCACATCATACCTTAAACATAAAAAAACTAAAAATATACACGATGGGCTGGGCCATAACCGGTTAAACACTTTAATTGTTACTTGAACTACAATAGCCGGACCGTAAACTAGACGGATTCCCCATACCAAACAATAACGAGCTAATTGGGGAGAATCCCTAACTATTGTTACCTACAATTTTCCAGGCCAACACAAAGTTGTGAGTTAGATCTTTTCATTTTTTGAAGAAGTGTAAAAGTGCTTAGTGTGCCAATTAGTTGTAGTGTCTTTCTTTTTGGGAAAAGAGATCTTACTTCATTCTTGCTTTCAAATATTGGTTTAGAAGTTTTGTTTCTTGTTTTCACGTTTGAATAAGGTGAGTGTTTGGGATTTATTTGCTTAAGAAACGGAATTGAATCACTCTCTACCTCCTCTAAGAAGGGCATACTTTGAATGCTAAAGTGAAAAATTTGCACAATCATATTGCATGGTTTTACTTTTCTGTCCACACATCATGCATTCACCTAATATTTCAAGATAAAATTAACATTAGCTATAGGTTAAAATTTTTAGTAACTTGAGTGATAGGATAGAGACGTGATTTGGCATCTTAAAACATTGGAGTTGTCATTCTATTTCCTGCACTGCATCCCAGGAACTGTGTGGTTCTTCCACGTACCATCGGTATATTGAATGACCTTTCATGTACCCTTGAGGTATATAGAAAGGTACTTCACGTACTTGATTGTATATCGGGAGGCCCCTTTTGAATAGTTGTGCAATAGACATCACTAACACGGATTTGAGCTCCCACGTACCTTGCGTATATCGAGAGACCCCTATAGGATTCCCAAAACCATCTAGGTAAGTCCTTTTTGGTCGTTTTGTTGGCCCAATACACCGAGAACAACACTCGGGGAGATTACTATGCATGTGTCTTCCAGGTAATTGGGTATTCAGGTAAGGGTATGGTCTATCCTCCTTATCGGGTTTTACTGTTGGACCCTACAGTATATCGCAAGTTGCAAAAACTTGAGAAACCTAGTGAGGAAATGACTTATATCAGCCCCTCGTATCACCTAAGTTTTCTTATGACCTGTAGTTTGTGTAGGAGTGGTTTTCTGTGTGATTCTAGTTTTAAACCTTAGGTTAGGTTTTAATGACCAACAATCTGGTTGCGTTTCCTTTGAGACGATCTAGAAGAGATGAAGGCTTAGCACCCGAATTTCCTCCTACCATAAGAGAAATCCAAATGGAAGCCACAGATCAAGGTGTTGCAACTGACTCCCATGTGGAAGGGAACCTAATTGTGGAAGTTGGAGAAGAATTTACCACTTACGATAATCCCTTGGTCGAACAACCCCCTATGACTGAAACTACCTTTCATTTTCCAATGGAAGGTCATTTTGGTTCATCGGATTGGATGGCCACTCACCCAACCGACGATGTTAGGGAGGTAGAATATGACCTCAATGCTCCTTTTTGGAGGAAATCTATGGGTCAAGCTATTTCCGAATTTGGGGTTACCAGACCTTATTTATTTAATCCCCCTAGGGATGTTGGCATGGGATGAGGAGCTGAATAGAAGGTTCCAACCATCTATTGATCATTTACAAGATCTTCATGAGAACCTTGTGAACATCGCTACTTTGCCTCTTCCTTATAAAGCACTTGTGTCTACTCTTTTACACCGTCTTTTGGAAACAACCCCTTCAGGATATTGTTCACTTTCATCATCTCAGACAGCTCCTAATATAGCATCATTGGCTCATGGTATGAAAAATCATAATCCAGGTCAAACCTCCAACCCTACTCTTGCATTTTCAAATCCTGGGTGTGCTTCTAGTCCTCCCATATCCTCTACAACTAGGGGGAAATCCATATCTCAAGTGGTATATTTATCTTCTAACACTAGGTGGAAACCCCCAACACAAGTTGTGTCATTAGTTAGTGAAGTTACTTATAGTGCAAGAGAGACCCCTAAAGTAGGACAACCAACAATGGTTGTTCCTTCCACCAATACCAATATGGTAATCCCTCCTTCTAGTTCAGGTCAACCCTTAGGGGTAAAAACTGTGGTCAACTTACCTTCTTGGGGTTACAATTAACCAGGAAATCAACCACCTGTAAGTAATGTAAACTATCAACCTAAATCTATAGGGACTCTGTATCCTAGAATCCCTTACCCTAGAAACATGTTTACGCTGTGGGGGAAACCTAATTGGTCCTATATTCGTATTATTAGAAGAATACCTATGAATACTACTGAAGGTTCTGGGGGACCATGCTTTAGAGGACCACCTGGCGGAGGACCACTTGGAGAAGGCCCATGTGGTGGAGGTCCACATTATGGAGGACAACTAATCATAGGACCACCATCAGGAGGCCCACCACCTGGAGGCCCACCTTCTAGAGGCCCACCACCTAGAGGCCCACTTTCAGGAGGCCCACTTCCTAGAGGACCACCTTCGAAAGTTCCACCTCCGGGGGGACCACCACTTGGAGGACCCGCCACCTGGAGATCCTCCACCTTGAGGCCTACCACCTTCAAGTGGCTCTCCCCCTATAGGTCCACCCCCTTCGGGAAGATCTTTAGGAGGATCATCTGCTAATATACCACCCCAACATATAGTGTATTAGTAAAGCTATGGTCCTAATGGTGTGCAAATGCCTTATCAATACTACCAGTATGTCGAACCTAATTGGCAACTTTTGTTCTTGGAAACTTTGGACTTGCCTGATTTGTCCAAATTGATTAATGATCCCATTCAACATAACCCTTCCTGGACGACAATTCTAGTTAAGTTACCATCATAAATTCCAAATTTTGATGGGAAGCAGGGAGAGGATCCCAAAAATCATGTTATGAAGTTCCATCTATGGTGTTCTTCTAACTCCTTGATGGATGATTCTATTCGTTTAAGACTCTTCTAGTGGAATTTAACTAGTACATCTACTAAATGGTACATTGAGCCTCCACAACATTCATTTGTGGATTTCAACTCATTGGCAATGGTTGTTCTCACACACTTTCAGCTACCCATCCCTTATGAGACAGGTACGAATATTTTAACTTCACTTTGTCAAAAAACCTCCACACATATATAAAATCATATTCATGAGTGGAGGAGACAACATATACTTATTAAATATCCTATCCCAGACCAATTATTGGCTGATTGGTTCACGGAGTCCCTGTTTCCTCCCATTTCTCGTCATGTGGCTATGGGTGGTGTTGTTACTAAGAAGAAGGCTATTAGCTGGGCTCAGTATTTGAACTTGGTTTATTCTTAGTCTGAACACTATATGATTTGATTCCTCAAGCTCCTCATCCCAACACAGACCCTATTAAGTCACCAACAAAAACTCCTATTGATGGGGTTGTCGGTTCAATCCAGCCCTCATCAGTAGCTAAGATTGCCAAGCAACATAGTAATTCTACTACTTCCCCTTCCTCTCCCACGGTTTTGGCTGAGGTGAATGCCATTAAATATATGTAAACACTTGGTAATAAGAATAAAGGAAAAGGAAAGAATAAAAAACCCGAAAACCAATAGGAGAATCCCAAGACTGCACCCTCGGAGAACGATAATAATGGTAAAAGGAAGGATAAGTATCCTTTACTATTGTGTGGTGGTGACCACTTCATGAAAAAGTTCCCTTGTCATGAAGAAATTAGTAAATTTTTAAAAAGTAGCCCTACACCAGCAGTGCTTACCGACCCCTTTCCATCTCAACAACAGTTGATTGATCATATGTCTTCACAAGGAACCTCTAATTCTATAGAAGAGATCCGAATGATGTCCTCGAAAACTCTTGATTTGACCACTCGTACTCAGACATACAACAAACCAGAGAAGAAGAAGGATGAAAATAATTCTCTCAAGAAAGCTCGAGTCTACTAGTCCTTCATCTAATGGTTCTCTTCAAATCGAGAAACCTACCCTTGACTTGATTTTGCGCTAGCCTAAGAGTACTCTCTAGAAATCAGTTTTTAATCCAAATGCTCAAACGCACAATTCTACAATGTTGTTGAATATTTGGCTCAAGCACCTTCCATGATGTCTACCTTGGAGGTAATCCAAAGTTGTCCCACATAACACAAAAACTTGTCAACGACCTTAGGAGCCTTAGACCCTGATAACACTAATTTGATTCATTTTAATGTAGATAACTAAGAATCTAGATTACCCTACGAGCTCACATTTCAAATCACAACCAGAGTAGTTAGGAGAAAGGTCCATAGGACCATTTTGGTTGAAGGAGCTTCCACCTCAATATTGTTTGTGTCTTGTTGGAGAGCCATTGGTTCTCTCGAACTTACGAAGTCACCCACAACCTTGAAATCTTTCGATGGATGAGGTTTCCAACCTCATGGTTTCTTACCTGACCCTTTCAGTCAAGACTGTTTCCATTCAAGTGGAGGTATTTGATGCTCCAATAGATTATAATATGCTATTGGGGAGAAACTGGTTTTATGCAATGACTGATGTCGCTTCGACATTATTCTGTACTCTCCAATTCCCTCACTTAGGGAATATTGTAATGATTGATCAACTCAATTTTTGTTCACCTGATGTTTCTTGTAACGAACATAAAATAAATATAATAATTAAATAATTAATAATAAACATAATTAATTATACTTAAGATGAAAGGACATGATCTTTCTTCAGAAATCCCAATCCCTATTTAATAGGTGGGTTATCAACCATTGTAATCATCCTTATCTTATCTATCATATCATCAATTTATATATTATTATGGATTATTTAATATTCCAATTCTTTTGGTAATATTATTTGTATGAGCGAATAAATATT
>LPNX010971676.1:499150-530924 GCA_001517045.1 Pseudotsuga menziesii | reverse complement strand
CTATGTGCCTTAAAACACTGAAAAAGCAGGGAATAAAGCAGAAAAAGCAGATGGGTGCCTAGGAGGCCAGGAATAAAGCAAATTTGATTCCTAAGGCTTTCCCAAGCGCTCCATGAGTCAATAATGGCAAGTTTGACCTCTATGTATAGGCAATTAGCAACTTGCACATGGTGGGACTCATGGACTAGGAAAATAAGACAAAATAAATGAAATAATGTCTAAGTGGGTAAATACTATGGGTTGATTATTCTAACAATATTCGCTTCAGTGGTATCAGATCCTCGTTGGATAGATCCCAACCTTTGGCCATTTTTTTTGGCTTTTATCCATTACCCATGGTTTCCTTGAATTTTTGGTCTTTGACCATAAAAATGAAAAAAATAATTTCCCACATCACTATTATTCCTCCATATTCCGTCGCCTCCTTGTTGCACCTTCTCCATGCTCACCCACTCTCCGTCTCCACTGTTTGGCTCCTCTTCTTTTCCCTCCACCTGCGCGTCCTCATCCCATGTGCATCCCCAGCTCCTTCACTTCCTCGATTTCACACCTCCCACACCCCCATCCTTTCCATCTCCTCCACGCACCTTATCTCCTTGCGCGCCCCATCTCCCAACACTCACTACACTCCACGCACCAACCTCATGCTTCCTATCCTGCGTGTCCACCCACCTCCACGTCGACTACCTACCACCCTGCTCCCTCTACCACCTTTGCTGCTCCACCTTCTCTCCATTTCCCCCATGCCCACACGTCTTCCCTCCTCCATGCCCTCAGCCTCCTCCAATCGCCGCACCTCCTCCATCGGCCACCCCTCCAACCACATCCGCCACCCCTCCATCCTCACATCTTCCACCTCCTCTACGCGCCCCTGTCATTGCTGCCCTCCCCCGGGCCTCCCTCCCCTGCGCCGTCTCCACCTCCACGACGACCTGCACATAAAAACAAAAACAAAAGAAATAACATTATAATATAATATAATAATTATTTCAAATATATTATAACATAATATATTTTAATTATTTTAAATTTGTTTTATTATAGTGAAAAAAAGGGAAGAAAGAAGTCATAAAGTAATAATAATTATTATTATTTTTGGAAAAAAAAGGTTATTAACCTAACGAGAAGAAGACCAATTATCATTGAAAAAGTAGCCAAAGGAAAAAAAAATCGACGTCTAGCTATAGTCCATACGACCATCTAGAGTGGAAAATAATTAAAGATCATGGAATCTGGGTTACGACTACAAATAAAGAAATTAGAAGCCAGGTTAAAGTGTTATTAGAGAGACAATGAAGAGTTACAGGACATAAATACGAAATCGGAAATATTGATTAAATTACATAAGATGCAAAAAGAGCGCAAGGAACAAAAAATATCCGACCAAAAAAATCATATAGAAAATTTGTCTACCCAAATTGAGAAATTAAAAGATGAAAGTGAGTTCGATCAGAAACAAAAAAACAAGATATAAAGAAAGAAATAAGTGATTACGAAGCAGAAATAATATGCTTGAACAAAATCGTTAACGACAAAGATGAAGAACTAACGCACATACGACAAATATTAACAGATCAAGAATCAGTGGGCGACCAGTATCGACAACAAATAAAAGTTCTTCAACAACAAAATAGTGACTCTAAAAAAGAACACAAACTGGAGATAGCAAAGAGTAATAAAACAATATCCCACAATTCTGAAGAAATTTTTAGATTAAGAAATCATAACAAAACACTGATTATAAAAATCAAAGAATTGAAAAACAATAGCAAGAGAGAACACTTTGGTGAAGACCTCAAATAAAAAATACTGGAAAAGCAAGAAGAAAACTAGTGTCTAAATAATCGTAATCAGGAACTATAGAATTAGATCAAGGAGTTAATAATTGAAAAAAAATTGCAAGAGGAAATAATAAAAAAGATTCAAAATCATAAACAATCTACTGGAGAATCGAGAAGAATAATCCAGGAAAATACGTCCAAAAATCAAATCGAGGAAGTGAAGACAGTCCTCGCTGTAGTCCAAAAGAAAGAAGAACAAACAACACCTACACCTTATAGACATCCTAATTATAATCATCCTTTTGACCAATGACAGGGTCAAAATGAATATTCACATAAGACTTATGTGGACATGTGAAAATATCGACATTCTAAGCAACAATTGAGATGAATTGTCCCATGAAAATATCCCAGAGCTCCGATAAAAATAGATCTAGGATGGACCACAGCAGATACGATGTGACAATTCTCCTGGGGAATCCATAATTTGTATCGGCTAATTTCCTCAAATGTCGCATATACAAAAAGGGAAAGGATCTCGAGACGACAAGATTAAAGTAAATCAAACATTAATGTCAATACATCTTTGAGGACAAATATTCCCTTAAGGGGAAGGCAATGTAACGAACATAAAATAAATATAATAAAATAATAAATAATAATAAACATAATTAATTATACTTAAGATCAAAGGACATGACCTTTCATTCACAAATCCCAATCCCTATTTAATAGGCGGGTTATCAACCATTGTAATCATCCTTATCTTATCTATCATATCATCAGTTTATATATTATTATGGCTTATTTAATATTCCAAGTATTTTGGTAATATTATTTGTATGAGCGAATAAATATTCACTTCATTACTACTCCTACTGTGAATAATATTCCTATGCTAGGCCAATCCCCTCCACCTTATCAATCAGTTGGGGTAGGGATGTTGAAGGATTCAACCCTTATGGGAGTGTTCCCCTCTACCCTTCCTAGTGCATAAGTGGAAACTGTGAACATGATTTCCATGACCGGCTACAATCCTAAAGGTAAAGAAGTTGTTGAGTCATCTTCTCTAGGCCCTTATGAAGCACTCTATGATGTTGTTCAATATGTTTCTAATGTCTATTATGATGATCTTCATCTAGTGGCTTTGGATCCTTACCACCTTTCCTATTGGCTAGAACCCTCTCTCCCCACTCTAGATTATCTCTCGCATACTTTTCCATCGGATGAGTCCATTATGGAGATCATGAGTGTGGATGAATCTGTATGGGAAGATCATCATTGCATATCCTCCTTCCTTCCCAATTCCAGTTCAATAGACGTTGATCTTGTGTCTCTCATTGATACTAATATCGTAAAAAATCCTCACACGCCCATAATGTTACAAGGCACTGATTCCGAAGGAAATCTTTGTAACATTACCCAGACAACTCCCATTGACATATTAGTGAATCCCAGAACTGTTGAGCATGTTCATGTAGGCCAGAAATTATCAACAGAAGAAACTGAAAATTATAGAGATTTATTCAAAGAGTTCCGTGATTCGTTTTCCTAGACATACAAAGAAATGTCTGGGATAGATCCATCCATCATTGTACATGAAATTAATACTTATCCCTCACCAAGACCAGTCCGACAAAAACTGCGTCAAGTCCATCCTAGGAAGGTTGCGACTATTAAAGCCGAAGTGGAACAAATTCTAAAATGAGGTCTATTTATCCCATGCCACTGAGTCGGAATGGGTTTCTAATATTGTCCATGTAGCTAAGAAGCAGGGCACTATTAGGGTTTGCATCGATTTTCAAGATTTAAATAAGGATTTTCCTAAGGACAATTTCCCTACTCCGCACATCGATAAAATCATTGATAATTGTGCTGGGAGCGTCATCTTTTCTTTTATGGATGGATTTTCTGGCTACAATCAGATAGAAATTATGCCCGTCGATCAACATAAAACAACATTTATTTTCCTGTGGGGAACCTTTTCATATCGAAAGTTACCCTTTGGTCTAAAGAACACCGGAGCTACATTCTAGCGCGCCATGTCCTATGCTTTTCATGATATTAAGCACATTGTGGAGCCATATATTGACGATCTCCTCGCTCATTCATAACAATGGGAGGACCACCCAGGACGTACTAGGGACATTTTCCTCAGATGTCGTCATTATAATATTCAGCTAAATCCACACAAATGTGTCTTTTGTGTTGAGACTAGACGTATTCTTGGCTTTGTGGTTTCTAAAGATGGCATCTTGATCGATCCTTTGAAGATAGCTGCTATCTTGGCCTTACCTGCCATGACTATTATTGCTAAACTCCAAAGTTTGCAAGGGAAGGAAAACTTCCTTTGTCATTTTGTATGCAACTTCACAAAAAAAAAAAAAAAAAAAAAAAACCCGGCTATATGCGTCTCCTTAAGAAGGACACTCCGTTCTTTTGGGATGACCAATCCCAATGAGATTTTGATAATTTGAAACATGCTTTGACACATTCACCGGTGTTGCACCCACCAAATTACTCAAAAGACTTTGCGCTATATATTGTCGCCTCCACTACTAATATTGGTATGGTACTTGTGCAGGAGGATCTCAATGGCCAAGAACATGTGTTTTATTACCTAAGTAAGAGTCTTCTTGAATCTAAAACTCATTATTCACGTGTGGAGAAGATAACTTTAGCTACAGTTATTGCTGTGCAAAAATTTTGTCACTACATTTTACTGCGTACCATGATTGTTCTTGCTAACCAAAAAACCATGTATTACATTTTGACCCGTTAAGTACTAGGGGGAAGATATTCCCATTGGATCGTCATACTATAGGAATTTGATATCGAGTTTGCTAAGGTCACTTCCAAGAAGTCCTTAGTTTTTGCAGAGTTAATGTGCTACCTTCCCTGTGATCTGATGGAAGTTGAGCCTAATGATTCATTCCCAGATGAATTTGTGTTCCCGATTAGCAAAATCGATCTGTGTTATGGATATTTGATTATCTATCTCCATACCCAAAGGTTTCAACTTGACATTTCCTGCGACGATTGTTGTCATATCCGTCACCACACAAAATATTATCTCATTTTAAATGATACATTGTATCACCATGGTATTGACTCCATTCTTCAACGATGTCTTACACATGAAGAGGCTGAATAATTTTTAAATGATTGTCACTCTGTAGCATGTGGCGGTCATCTTTCTAGGATGGATACAACCTATAAAATATTTCATGTTGGGTATTTATGGCCTTCGATCTTCAAATATTGTCATGAGGTGGTTAAGGAATTCCCACCCTGTCAATTGTTTTATCCTAAAAAGCACACACACCCTTCTCCTTTACACCCCGTCATTGTCGTTGGCCCTTTGGCCAAATAGGAAATTGATTTCATGCATTGTAATCCTACCTTAGCAGGGGCATGGTTACATCATCGTAGCCATTGATTACTTTACAAAATGGGCTGAGGAAATGCCTACATATGTATAGGATGGAAATATTGCTACCCTCTTTTTGTTTAATCATGTGATAGATAGGTTTGGAGTTCTGCAAGCCATAGTCATTGACCATGGATCCCATTTTTGCAATCAGATGATGGCTGATTTGAGTGCTAAGTTGGGTTTTCATCATGAAAAATCAACTCCATATTAAACTTAGGATAATGGTCAAGTTGAGGCCATTAACAAAGTTTTGAAAACTATGATACGTAGGATGGTTGGATATCACAAATCCAACTGGAAGTTGACTATTTTTTTTCGCACTATGGGCTTATAGGACTTTAGCTAAAACCACAACTGGTTTCACACCTTTTCAGTTGGTTTATGGACAAGAAGTTGTCCTTCCTATCGAATGTGAAATCCCATCACTCCAAATTGCAGTAGAATTTCTCATGAACACTTCTCCAAAAGAAGAATGATTTTTGTACTTGACAAACCTTGATGAAAATAGAAGAGATGTTTCTTGGCTAATGAGACACACAAAAAAAGCGTTAAGGCTCAGTACGCCAAGTTCGTTCAACCTCGTGTCTTTAATGAAGGTGACATGGTTCTGACTTATGATCAGAGACATGACAAGCTAGGGAAGGGGAAGTTTGAATCCATGTGGTATGGTCCCTTTATTGTCAGTAAAGTTTTAGAGAAAGGGTCCTATGAGCTTGTAGACTACGATGGGATACCTTTCAGGAAACCTTGCAATGGGTTGTACCTAAAAAGGTACTATGTTTGAAGTCATTTTTGTGTGGTCCCTTCTATATATGTATATTGATTGACTGTTTGGTGTGGTTTTAGTATTTCAATATGGTTTTGAGTGTCTGTCAGTACTGTTTATACCATGTTTTGGTTATGCAGATCAAATGGATTTTATGGTTTTGCCGATGGTGCTGGCCTTCATACCTTGAATCTCACTTCAGCTTCTTGGGTTTTGTATTCCCGGAAACATGACTTAGTCAGTTCATGAGCAGTTTGCATAGGTCCAGATACCAATAACATCGTCGAGTATCAAGCAGTGATAGGTTTGTCGACCGAGGCTTCATATCGATACATTCATGACTTGGTAGTATTCATGGACTCACAACTAGTGGTTTTTCATTTGAACCACATTTATGCCATCAAAATCCCTACACTCCTTCATATTTTTAGAAGAGTGTATTTATTATAAAGGTCATTTGAATCAATCGCTTATAGGCACATTCCTAGGTCTTATAACATGGTTGCTGACTCATTGGCAAACTACATTTTGGACTAGTATATTTCCCATTCATAACTTTTGATAAATAAAACATGGTTCATTGTAAAATAAAATAAGTAGTAAAAGGCACATAAAAACTCATGTAAATATAATTTTCCATTTAAACACATATAAACCACCATAAAAAAGTCTATATATATATATATATATATATATATATATATATATATAAAGTGTTTTACAAAATTTGGTCATGATACCCTGACTGAAGCACTCTGGCTTTTAGATATACAAAATGGAAAAAATCCTGAAGTTAGCTAGATTTCGGTATATACATCATGTAGAACATCTTCTGGTGCTCATGGTAGCACATGATAGCCCTTGCTACCCTCCATAACAGGTAGCTGAATCGACCTGACACTTCAGTTGTGTGCCTTTAGTACCTCCTAGGGAGGTCATCAATATAAGTATTTGGAATGTCAAGAGTTAGCCGGTTGAGGTTATCCTCCAACTTTGTTAAATCATCATCCCCTCTATGAACAAAATGGGCCCCCACTTTCTTGTCATTTGGGGAATATCCCCCAGGTCGTGCATCTCCATCATCTACATGAAAACATTAGGTCTCGTCATCATTCATAAAAATTATAAAACATAAAAAAATGCAAAAATAATCAAAATATTGAGTAGTCTTTTGACTGTGGGTGAGTTTGTTTTTGACTTTTTCATACTTCCATGAAATTGAAAAAGTATTCTAGTGCTAATTTTGACATTTTGGTCGTGCTCTTTAAACCCCAGTACCAAATTTCCAAGTCAAATTTTGCTTCTTTTCAAACTCGTTAAACCCAGTCATCGCAAAAAGAAACCCTAATTGATTCTTCTTTAAACTCTTTTCGGACTCCTTAAATGTGAAAAGATTGTTGAGTGAACTTGTCTTCTTCACGCTCGTAAAAGTACTTGAAGAGTCGTCTTTTCGATGGTAGTTTACCCCTTCTTTGGTTCGGATTGACTATTTACAAAAAAGGAATACTCAAGCCAATCATGACTAGAAGATTTCTCTCGAGCATTATTTTATACTTTTTTCAGGACCTAGGAACTAAAACATACAAAAAAAGGAACCTTTGGAGTCTTCTTCCCTTTTTCATTTAGGCTCTCTAAACATGAGCAATACAGGGTTAACTTTCAATGGACTCATTAAACTAAACACTAAGAGACCCTATTTTGGGAATGAACCCCTCCTTTCTCGGGTTTATGAAACATATGAGAATTGGCTTATCTCAGGATAAGCTACAACGAGTGTTTGTTACCCTCTTTAAAATCGTAAAAAGGAAAAGAGGCACTCATGAATCAGGATAGGGAAATTAAGGGAAGGGAACTATCTCATTTTGCAAATAAATGGCAGTTAGTAGTCACCTTTGAACATGGAACTTGTTTGCATTTCATTTGGTCATATTTGAGTCTTTTAAAGAATGCATTCGCTCACCATCGCATTGTCTTGGTATCCATCTGGTCAAGTCAATGCTGCCAAGTCTTCGGTCGTGCTGCCGATGTTCAAGGGAATTCAGGTTGAGAGTTTACCTTTGCAGTTAAAACAACCTTTGTGTCAGTACCTTCGAGTTAGTCCTATGGTTACATGATACTCAAAATTCCAAAACTTTGTTCCAAGTTTCTTGTAGACATCGATGTGGGATTCATCAAGTCCCTCCTTCGAAGAGACTATTCCTGTCGACTCCAGCTCATCATCCAAAAAAAATCTTAGAAACAAGTTAGTACCTTGAGATTTGTATGCATCAATGACAGATTCTCTTTATTTTGACATAGGTTCACATAGTTGACCTTTGATCGAAAGATTCAACTGAGTATTTGACATCAGATCATCTATTCACACTCAGGATATTGTACTAGGGTACCTTGGGAATCATTGACATCATTGGTGATTTCCCTCACACTTGTTAATGGTTCTCATCATTGACCAGTAATCAAGTGGTTTCTACCATGTTCAACATCAAAAAAATTTAATCACATGGATAGAATCATACTTTGTGGAAGATGAGACGAAGACCCTGGGTTCTTGTTAAGCGTTCATTGCTTTCCCCAGGTTGCAATGGAGTACTTTGTATAAGTCCTAGCATGGATCCACATTTGTATGGTCGTGGATGTGCTCAAATTTGTGTCCATTTGAAATAGATCTAGATTGTATGTCTGGTAGATATGTCCAAGTTTGAGTCTCTTTCACATGGATCTACATTGTATTCTAGTAGCCATGTTTATTCATCTTTCTCATGGATCTGCCTTGTATTGGTCTGCAGCCATGATGAGGAGACATTTGGATATGAGTCAAAAGTGTTGATGTATTGCAGAATCCTGGTTGATAATGATCTCTGATCAAGCGATTTCTTGCCTCAAAGTGATAAATTTCTCTTACAAAGCTCTCGCCTATCATATCCCTCTAGCCTCATGCTTTAGGGGGCATTCTGTTACACATAAATATAATCACCATCAAGTGTTGAAGCCTAAGACATCATAAATTTTCCTCAATTCCCAAACTCTGAAGTTGTACATTGGCCCAAACTTCTATTTTCCATATTTGAGCCCACCACCGCCTTTTCCTTGAGTGCAAAAAGCGTTACCCTATTCAATAACTCCTATTGTCTCTTGACAATAAGCGGTGCCACAACTTATACCCTTTGTTCAAAGAATGGTTCCAGCTTGTAACGCTCTGTCTACATAGAGGAAAAGAGGTGCTCGAGTTTAAAAGAGAAAAAGAGAAGATTCATGAAGATTCTCGAAGGAAGACTTCCTAGCACCCTCATCCCTATTCTTGTGGACCACTTGGACTCGAGATATCCCCTAGTAGGATCTCCCCTCCACCTCATCCACCATTTCATCAACCATCCCTATCCTCCCAAGGCCTATAAAACCTAGCTCATCCCCTATGGTTGAGAGAGAGAAAAGTTATGTTGCTACACTTGGGTTCTGGACAAATCTAGGGTGAGCATAGAAGGTGCAAGTTGGATCTTTTGAGGACAAGACATGGCATGTGAAGGAGCATCACACCACTAAGGAAATGGTTGTAATATATCTTCTTCATTTTAATGAAAATATGGTTCATTTCCCATAAAATGTATTATGTTGTAATCATTCATTTTATTATTGGATTCCTTAGTCACTAATATAGAATTATAGACCATTTGTTGGTACCTTTGATCTTGCTTGTTTGTTTGATGTGTTTGTGTAGTTACATCCATGGAGATTCAATGTTATACCAAAATATCATCACCCTCATGTTATGAGATAGGTATTCCCTTCACTGCTCCAATCCCTCAAAGTTTTTCCTAGAGAAATGAAGGTTCAAATTATCCCCTTGCAAATTTTCCTTGTGTTGAGCTGATATGTTGAGCTGGTAACGCTCCTCTTCCATTGACAAAAAACGTTACCCAAGTCAGCACTACTCCTGATACATGAGAAAGAAGTGGTTCCACCACTCCTTCCTTTACTTCAAGAAGCGTTACCCCCTTATCACCGCCTGTTTGCTTCATTGGAGGAGCGGTGCTCGAGTTTTCAAGGAAAAAAGAGAAGCTTCGAGAGGATTCTCGAAGCTTACCTCCGTGGAGACTCATCCCTATGGTTTAGGACCAGTTGTAGCTTGAGATCCTCCCTTTTATGATCTTATCTCCACCTCACCCATGAGATCCTCAACCATACCTATCCTCCCATGCCTTTAAATACTAGCTCACCCCCCATGGTAAAAAATAGGAAGAATTTTGTTGCATACCCAAAATCTGTCAAAATCATTCTTGAGTCTTTGGAGACAAGGTGAAGTTAGAGGCAAGGAGCCATTGGAAGGAACTCTCAACACCAAGGCATGAAGGTTGTAGTCTCTCTAGTCATTTATAATAAAAAATTTCTTTTCTTTCCCATATTTACTGTTTCATATGTATGTATTTCTTGATTCCTTGGTCACGAGCATAGATCTAGTTGATTATATTGTATGTTATCATGTTTCTCTTGTTTTTTTACATATTTTAAAGGTTCTTCTGTGAGGATGGCGAGGACAACCTTTGGGAGAAGTATCATGGCATTGTATTCATGTAACTAACCAGATTCAGGGGAAGTTTAACATTTGGTGTTTGTGTTTTGTTCTAGACCTGAACTATTCAGATCTAGGGAACCAGCTCTTGTCTGAAAAAGCTGTGTATTTTCGGCTAACATTCAACACCATAGGATACAACTACATCATACTGCAGAATAGCCAAAGGACTCATTCCAAATATCAACAAGCTTTAGGGGAAGTCTTCCATCCTTGTTATCACTCATTTGTTCTAGATCTGAACCATTCAGACCTAGAGAAACAACTCTTGTCAGCAAGAGGTGAGAATTTCTAGCAACATGATCTATTTGAGTTACCAGTTGGAAGAAAATTTGTTGGTAGAAAATGGATATTTAAAAAGAATTTAAATGCCAAAGGTAAAGTGGAGAAGTACAAATCCTCCTTGGTAGAAAAGGGATATTCTCAGGTAGAGGGGATTGATTTTGGTGAAATATTTTCTCCAGTTGAAAAATTAACTTCTATTAAATTTCTTCTTTCTATTGTTGCTACTTTTGATCTTGAATTAGAGAAGATGGATGTGAAGATAACGTTGTTACATGAGGATTTAGAAGAAGAAATATACATGAAACAACCTAAAGGGTTCATAGTAAAGGGAAAGAAAGAGTTGGTATGTAAAATAAAGATGTCCATTTATGGTCTAAACCAATCTCCAAGGATGTGGTACCAAAAATTTGACACATACATACTTGGATTGGGGTTTGTGAGAAGCAACTCTTTCGGAGAATAATGTAACTTCAAAGAGTATTCTACTTGTACTTCACATTATTATTATTCCTTCTACCACAATTATCCTCTGATGCGATTCTCCTATGATGATCATGATCCTTCTGCCACCAAAACCCTTGCCAACACTTACCACTCCCTATAATCCACAACAAAATGGTGTTGCTGAAAGGAAGAACTAAACCATTATGGACGCAGTGAAGACTATGATCCATGATCAATATCTTCCTATGTACCTATGGAATGAAGCAACAAGGAAAACAATATATGTCTAGAACAAAATATCACATAGTGCACTTGGATTCAAAACCATTGAAGAAATGTTCACATGCAAGAAACCAAAGGTAAGTCACCTCAAGATATTTGGTTGTCCAGTGTTTGTTCATATACCAAAAGAGAAAAGAACCAAATTAGATCCTTTTGAAAATAAAGGAATATTTGTTGGGTACTGTGAGTTCGCTAGGGTCTTCGGGATATATATATTAGGTTACCTGTTGAGAATATAGTTGTCATTGATGTCAAAGGTGTTCATGAATGAAAAAAGGAAAAACCAATAGAAATGGTAGTAGGATGAATTCAGCAATGACAAAGGAAATCTACTGACTGAGGAGTGAAGAAAGAGTGCAGAGACTGTGTGAGATCAAAATTTTCTGTGAAGAGCATTGCAGGAAGGAATTGATCGTTCCACTAATGAATTCAACCATATATTTGAAGATATATATCTTAGGTAGATCAACAACATTGCACGAAGAGTTTAAAGAGTGTGTATAGATCTGCGACTGAAATCAATTTCACCTAGTGAAAGAATGCCCAAGATAAGATCAAACTAATCATCCATACGACTGGAGATCATGTAGTGGAGATTAGGCATGGCAGAAGATCAACAACTAAGGATCATTTCACTGATAAAATAATGAGGAAGATAAAAGGTGATTCATGCTGCAAAATTTAAAACTAATTGCTGGAAATTGGATCACGAGCAATGATAGAGATCGAGCATGCAAAAGATCAACAACGAACAACAATTTCATTGGGAGGAGTCACGCAATCGAAGAAATTTGTCATGTGCACGAATTTCTATGAAAGTGCATGAATTTCTAAGAAATTCGCTTCATATTATTTGAAGTCCACTGTTGATTTGGTGGGGACCCTGATCTGACAATGGTAAGGTCATTTCGTTGGGTGAAGTGACATCTGTTGAATTATTGTAACTTCAAATAATATTCTACATGTATTTTATTGGTCCCTGATGTTCCTATCGGGAGAATCATATGTATTTCTTTGTACCCCGATGTTCCTATCGGGAGAATTAATAAGATGCATGACGAAGTGCCATTCGCTGTGAGTCGGGTCATTAGTACCCTCCGGAATATATTATTATATTAAGTTATCCAAGTTATGTCTACTCAAGCCTACTTAACTGAGTTAAGTTTACTCAATCCTACATAACTGGGTTAAATGTCAAGTGAACGAAAGAATGTAAATACAGTGAGGCACATCTCATTTGAGACACACACACTCACTTGTGTAGCGCATAAGAGAGATAGAGAAAGAGATGTAGCTGGAGAAGGAGGAGGATCAGTTTTGGGTTTTACCTTTTATCTTTTGGGCCATCTATATTGAG
The DNA here is from genome assembly GCA_001517045.1 of Pseudotsuga menziesii. NCBI lineage: Eukaryota > Viridiplantae > Streptophyta > Pinopsida > Pinales > Pinaceae > Pseudotsuga > Pseudotsuga menziesii. The sequence goes on along the minus strand of LPNX010971676.1, from coordinate 518,009 downwards.
GAATCTTTTCTTGGGTTTTTCCTATTAGGGTTTTCCCAGGATAAATTTGTGTTGTTCTTGTGATACTGTTTCTTTTAGTGATCCTGTCTATATGATTTTATGAAATTGAAATTAAATGCTGGTAATCTAGCTCAGTAGATGGAATTCTAACATGGTATCAGAGCTAACCTGAATAGGACAGCTTTCAGAAGAGAAAAATCACTCTCTCTCCTTGACAAGAAATTAGGGTTGCGGGAAAAACCCTAGTTTGATAGATGCACCAGAAAAATGCAGAACCAGAAAAATGCAAAGAGATGTAGTACTAAATATCACAAGTCATATTTGAAAGGTGAGTACTTGAGATCTCCAGAAACCAAGCACGCCAGTCAAATTTTCTCAGTCAAGCACATCTCCTGGTAAGTTCAGTTTCTCATTCCACATAATTTCATTTTTTTGTGACTTTCTGACAAGATGGCCCCAAGCACTAAGCTTGAGGACAAAATAGAAGTCCTAGAGAATTTCTAAGCATGGAAATACATGATGGACCTCATTCTCCAAGAGAATGATCTTGACAAGTATATCAAAGATGAAGTTGTATAACTTGAAGAAGCTGAAGCTAAGGAGAAGCACAAGAAGGATACGATTAGGGATCAAAGGATTATTGCTGACTCTATTAAGGATCAATTGATCCCTTAAGTGTCATACAAGAAGACTCCAAAAGAAATGTATAATTCTCTATCAAGAATGTATAAAGGAAGAAACATCAACAGAAATATGAAGCTACGAGCTCAACTGAAGAGCACCAAGATGAGTCATGGAAAATCCATCCATGACTACTTCACAAGGGTCTCCAAGTTCAAGGAATAACTAGAAGCCATTGGAGACAAACTTGATGAATATGAGTTGGTTATGGCTACCCTCAATGGTCTCACTAGACCTTGGAAGTCATTCATCCAGATGATGTGTGCCAGGAAGGAAAGATTGAAGTTTGATGTTGTATGGGAAGATTGTATTAAAGAGGAGACTAGAGTGGAAAACAGAGAAGCTCTACTGAAGGAATACGATTAATCCCTAGCCACTCATACAAAAAGGATAATAATTCAACCTAACTTCAAGAAGAGAAACCACAAGGAGTCTCAACCTCCCAAAAGAATCCAAAGACCAAGAGAAAGTCCTCCAAGTAAGGACTACTTCGGATTTCAATGTTTTCATTGTGATAAGATAGGACACATTGATAGAAATTGGCCTATGAATAGACAAGAATATAAGAAGAGGATAAACAAAAACAAAATACATCATGCTCATATAGCTGAAGATGAGGATGAAGAAGAAGAAGAGGAAGGACCTCCAAGAAAGAAAGCAAGAGAAGAGGTTGCAGAAGAGTATGTACTGTTGTCTGCACTCTCTGGATATATAACACCTGGAGATGAAACTTGGCTTATTGATAATGGTGCTTGAAATCACATGATGGGAAAAAAGAAAAACCTTTCAAGACTTGAAGAAAAGAACTCCCCTTAGAAATTATCTCTAGGAGATGACTATCAATATGCAATCAAAGGAATTTGCAAGGGATGTGCGAAAGGGAATAACATCAAGAATCCATTTCTGAAGAGTCAAACAAAAACAAAAGGTACATTGAAATTGATTCATTCAGATGTGTGTGGTCCAATGTCCTCCACATATTTAAGTGGATTTGAATATTATATTATATTTATTGATGACTATTAAAGAAATACTTGGATATACTTCTTGAAAGAAAAGAGTGAAGTGTTTGAGAAATTCAAGGAATTCAAATCCTTGATAGAGAATCTTTCAGACAAGATAATCAAGACACTCCAATCATACAATGGTAGAGAGTATACTTCAAAAGAGTTTGAAGCATTCTGTAAATATGCTAGAATCAAGAGGGAACTAACCACTCCCTAAAATCCTCAACATAATGGTGTTGCAGAAAGAAAGAACAAAACCATCATGGAGGAAGTGAAGACACTGATATATGATCAAGATATTCCAATGCATATATGGGAAGAAGCAGCAAGAACTGTTATCTACGTACATAATAGAATATCTCACAGTGCTCTTGGATTCAATACTCTAGAAGAGATGTTCATGGGAAAGAAGGCTGAGGCAAGTTACCTCAAAATATTTGGTTGTCCTGTATATATTCATATACCGAAAGAGAAAAGAACCAAGTTAGACCCTTTCGGAAAGAAGGGGATATTCGTTGGATACTGTGAAGTATCCAATGAATTCAAAATTTACATTCCTGGATTCCATCACATGGAAATCAGTAGAGATGTAACATTCGATGAAGAAGTAGCTCTCAAGAGATCTATAAAATTCCAACATGAAGATGTGTATGAGGAAGATGCACCACCCAGAAATGTAGAGACTACATTCCTCCCTGAAGATGAAGCTCCTGAATAACATGATATGATAGAACCACAAGAATCTCCTATGATGGAGATATCATGAAAAACAAAGCCTTATTGGGAAAGAGAAATTATACAAGAAGCAGAAAGATATGGATCTCTTGAAGGCTACACAAGGGTAAGTAAGAAGCCTAAGAAATTTTCCAACTATGTAGATTTGATGTGTGATCTTGTAGATCAAGAAACTACAAACTACAAAGAAGTTGTACAAAATAAAGAATGGGTAGAAGAAATGACTGAAGAATATCGGTTAATAATGAAGAACGATATGTGGGATATAGTTCCCAAACCAGAAGGAAAGAGTGTAGTATCCTCCAAATGGATCTACAAGATAAAACATATAGTTGACGAAAGTATAGAGAAGTACAAAGCTAGATTTATGGCTAGAGGTTTCTATCAGAAAGAGGAAATTGATTACGAAGAAACATTTGCACCAGTAGCAAGGTATAATTTGATTAGAGCCATCATGGAACTTGCATCCATGATGAAGTGGTACTTACACCAGATGGATGTGAAAACAACCTTCCTAAATGGTGTGATTGAAGAAGAATTATACATAGAACAGACACAACGATTCAAAGTTGAAGACATATGAACTCATGTATGCAAGCTAAAGAAGGCACTGTATGGCCTGAAGCAAGCTCCCAGAGCTTGGTATGGAAGGATAGATAGTTTCCTAATGAGCATGGGATTTTCCAAGAGTAAATATGATACTAACCTTTACTTCAAGGTTATAGAAGATGAACCTGTCATACTATTACTGTATGTGGATGATCTATTTCTAACAGGGAATGAGAAACAAATTTTAGTATGAAAGAAGAATCTCGTTGAAGAATTTGATATGAAAGACATTGGTATAATGCATTATTTCCTAGGTTTGGAAGTATGGAAGAAATTAGAAGGAATATTTATCAATCAGGGAAAGTATGGAGTGAAAGTTTTGAAAATATTTGATATGTTGGAATGTAAAGCCATGGCCACACCCATGGATTCCAACCTGAAGTTGTTATCTGATGACTCCTCAGAGTTAGTGGATGTGACTCAATATAGATACATTATTGGGTCATTGATGTATCTAACCAATACCAGAACATACATTTGTTTTGGTGTGAACACATTTAGTCAGTATCTAGTTCAACCTAGACGAGTTCACCTGATAGCTACAAAACATGTGATGAGATATCTGAAAGGGACTATAGACTTTGGTTTATACTATGATGGAAACCATGATTACAGATTGTATGGCTATAAAAATGTAGATTGGGATGGAAGTGTCTTAGACAGGAAAAGCGCATTAGGTGTATGCTTTTGTCTGGGGTCTGCTATGATTTCATGGTTTAGCAAGAAATAGTCTAGTATTGCTCTTAGCACGACCGAATAAGAATACATAGCAGCTTGCTCTGCTAGTTGTGAAGACATATGGTTTCAGAAGCTGATGCTAGGTCTCTTTGACCTAAAGATGGATATTACTGAGATTCTATGTGATAACCAAAGTTGTGTAAAGATGTCGGAGAACCCAGTGTTCCATGATAGATCGAAGCACATAGAAATCCAATATTTCTACATACGAGATATGATATAGAAGAGAGCCATAAATCTCCAATATGTGAGTACTAATGAGCAAGTTGTTGATGTGTTGACGAAACCTCTGTCTCGGGTAAAGTTTGAACACTTTTGAGACAAGCTTGGTGTTGTTCGGAAAGACCTTCCTTGAGAGGGGGAGCAGTGATGTTGTAGTGGGATTGTATCATCTCGGGACACTTGTCCTAAAGTGATCCGATGAATTTGGTCCTCAAGAATGAAGAGGGATTATATCATCCTTGAAATTTTGTTTAGAACTGATCTGATGACTTCGGTCCTCGAGAATGTGGTGGGATTGTATCATCCCTAAACTTCGGTTCAAAATGGATTCGGTGAATTTGGTCCTCGAGAATGTGGTGGGATTGTATCATCCTTGGAATTTGGTTCCAAAGGGATCCAAAGACTTCGGTCCTCGAGAATGTGGTGGGATTGTATCATCTCTGAACTTCGGTGACTTCGGTCCTCGAGAATGTGGTGGGATTGTATCATCCCTTAACTTCGGGTCAAAATAGATCGAGTGACTTCGATACTCGAGAATGTGGTAGGATTGTATCATCCTTGAAATTTTGTTCAAAATGGATCTGGTGACATCGGTACACGAGAATGTGGTAGGATTGTATCATCCTTGAAATTTTTCTCAGAACGGATCCGGTGACTTCGTTACTCGAGAATGTGGTAGGATTGTATCATCCTTGAACTTTTGTTCAGAATGGATATGGTGACTTTGGTACTTGAGAATGTGGTAGGATTGTATCATCCTTGAAATTTTGTTCAGAACGGATCCAGTGACTTCGGTACTCGAGAATGTGGTAGGGTTGTATCATCCTTGACATATTGTTCACAACTGATACAGTGACTTCGGTACTCAATAATGTCGTAGGATTGTATCATCCTTGAACTTTTGTTTAGAACAGATCTGGTGACTTCGGTCCTCGAGAATGTGGTAGGATTGCATCATCCCTAAACTTTAAGCCCAAAAGTGATCTGAAGACTTTCGTCTTCGTATTGTGGATTGCAGGTTGTTGCTGATGATGATGATTTTGCTAATTGAAAGAGAAAAATATGATGATGATGATGATTGTTGATCAAAATATCAAAATGTGATGATGATGATGAGGTTGATCGAAAGTTCAGATGATGATGTTGCCGATCGAAATGATGTTGTCAATCGAGCGGTCAAAGTGTTGCTCCTGCTGAAGTTTGAAGATGAAGACTATATGTTGAAGATGATGAAAATATTCCAATGATTTATAATGTATCACCCTGATGATGTTGATGATTCCCTCTCTCTCCTATAGATTTTGTTGTTGTTGTTGTAGAATACCCTTCTTGTTAAGGGGGAGTATTGAATTATTGTAACTTCGAAGAATATTCTACATGCATTTTATTGGTCCCCGATGTTCCTATTAGGAGAATCATTTGTATTTATTTGTACCCCGATGTTCCTATCGGTAGAATTAATAAGAGTCATGAGGAATCCCCCTTCGTTGTAATTCAGGTGATTAGTACCCTCCGGAATATATTATTATATAAATTTATCTCAGTTATGTCTACTTGAGCCTACATAATTGAGTTAAGTTTACTCGAGCCTACATAACTGGGTTAAATGTCAAGTGAACAAAAGAAAATAAATAGAGTGAGGCACCTCCCATTTGAGACACACACACTCACTTGTGTAGTGCATAAGAGAGAGAGAGAGAAAGATCTATAGCTAGAGAAGGAGGAGGATCAGTTTTGGGTTTTACCTTTTATCTTTTGGGGCATCTATATTGAGGAAGCTTTTGTTGGGTTTTTTCCATTAAGGTTTTCCAAGGATAAATCTGTGTTGTTCTTGTGATACTATTTATTTTAGTGATACTGTCTATATGATTTTATGAAATTGAAATTAAATTCTAATAATCTAGCTTAGCATATGGAATTCTAACAACAGGAGGTTAACATGGGATGATGTGCATGAAATTTCTATGAAATTCACTTCATATTATTTGAAGTCCATCGTTGATTTGGTGGGGACCCTGATCTGATGACGATAAGATCATTTCATTGAGTAAATAACGAGGAGGATAACTAGGTGAATCGGCTACAAAATTGAAAAATAATCACCATGAATAAGATTGAGATCAATGAACAAGATTGATCCCCAAAGAAGATCAATGACTGGGAGTAATTCCGCTGGGAGAACTAGCGCGGACAAATAAAATCCCGGTGTGTGCATAATTTTAATGAAATATGCCTTATGTTATTTGAATTCCACCATCGATCTTAATCCGAGGATCAACAATAATTATGCTTATTCAACTAGCAAGGTGGTTAACAATAAAGGTTGGATGCAGAATTTTAATGTAATCCGCTCTATAGTATTTGGAGTCCATCGTCGATCGGGGTGGGTCAATATCTAACGGTCTTAAATGATTTCGCCGAATCAACTAGCAGGGAAATTAACAATAGAGGCTCACTGTGGAATTCAATGGCTCGGGATGGTTGCAGAAATGGAGAAGCAGATGGTCACAATTGGAAGATTAAACAACAAATCAATCAACAAGAAATTAGCTTATTGGTTTTGAAGAGGCACGATCGAAGAATGAAATGGAGCAATGGTGAAGAGATGCGTCTATAAGAAGCGTGAAGGTATTTATTGACAAAATAATTGAAGGAAAGAAGTTGTCTCTGTGATTACGAATGACAGAGTCCAAGAAATGAATAACAGACTGACAAAAATCATCCCAGGGTGGTACTATGGAAGACTAGAATTCTGCAAAGGGTGTTGTAGCATCCTTGTATGTTGTAGCAGACAAAAAACTAGGGTCTTGTAGCATCCTTGTCTATTGTAGTAGGAAGAAGCCTAGGGTGTTGGAGCCTCCTTATATGTTGTAGAAGGAAGAAATCCAAGGTGTTGTTGCATCCTTTTTGTAGAAGCAAATAAAGCAATTTTGTAGATTCAAATTTTTAATGAGTTTGGATTGGTGGTTTTCTCTTTGAAGTTTCCACGATAAAATTTGTGTCTTAACCTGTTTGATTCATTTTGTGTTCTTATTTTAAAATAAAAAGGACAATACTGATTCACCCCCCTCTTAGTATTGTGGGATAATCCAACAATTGGTATCAGAACAAGTTCCTTCACCACAGTTTAACCACTGGAAGGAGGATCTTATTTGAAAATACTAATGGATCAACAAGAAGGTTTAGCCACTAACAAGCCTCCATTATTCACAGGTGAAAATTATGCATACTGGAGTATGAGAATGAAGTGCAATATGATGTCCCTTGGATGGAACATTTGGGAAACAACTGAAAATGAGTATAAAATAGAAGACCAAGCACCTACAGACAGTGTGGAACTAGCCCAATATGAAGGTAATGGCAAAGCCCTAAATGCAATCCTGAGTGGATTAACAAACTCTATATTTACAAAAGTTATGCGATGTAATACTACCAAACAAGCATGGGATAAGTTAAAAATTATCTATGAAGGGGAATCTAAAGTCAAAGAATCCAAGCTTCAGACATACATAGGACACTTTGAGAGCCTTAAAATGAAAGAAGAAGAAAATATTGGGGAATACCTTCTAAGAGTAGATGAGGTTGTCAATGCTATTAGAGGTCTTGGAGGAAAACTAAAAGAAAGAGAAGTGGTTAGAAAGGTACTAAGATCATTTCCAATGAAATATGAATCAAAAGTATCCACCCTAGAATAACGAGATGGTATTGACCTTGTGACATTAGATGAACTACATGGAATCCCCATTGCTTATGAGATGAGAACGGGACTAAATGAATCCTCAAGAAAAGAATTAACATTTAAAGCCTCATCCAAAGAACAATTAGAGAACCTAGATGATGAAAAAGCTCTTTTTATTAAAAAAATTGGGAAAGGTACTGGAAATTATAAGGGAAAGTTACCCCTGAAATGTTTTAGCTATGGAAGAATTTGACATTTTGCTTCAAAATGTACTTACCCTAAACAATGTGATAACAATGAAAGAGAAACTTCAAAGTTTAAAAAGGGTAAAACAGGAAACAAGAAAAAGTCCTATGAGAGAGAAAATTGTTTACACCATGGGAGATAGTGAGGATGCAAATACAAGTGAAGATGAAGAAACTGAAATTTTATTTATGGGTCTAGATACTCAAGCTTCAAATAGTGACTCAGATGTAGAAGGAGAATCAGACTTAAGAGATGAGCTTGTTAGTGCTCTTGAAGAACTTGCGAAATGCATAAAAAAGTACAAACTGCTAAGTCATATCATTAGTGAGTTGGAAGCTAAACTTCTAGATGCAAAAAGAACTGAGCAGGACCTAAACCCACAGCTCAAAACAAGAATACAATAATCTGAGAGAATTGAAGAAGAGATCATACAATTCAAGAAAAAATTTGATGAAGGATCTATCAAATCAAAGTTTGAGAATAGCTAAAGGATTCTAGATGACATCCTGAATAGCCAAAGATCATCAAATGATAGATCTGGTTTGGTTTTTAAGAAAGAAACAAAACCAGAAAGTTTATCTTTCACTAATCAAGGAGGAAACAAGAAAAGCTATACTGAAGCACTAAATAGTCTAGTTAAAAAGGAAGAGAGCAAGAAAGCTGCCCTAAACTCTCAAGATAGAAACATAAATAATATGGTGCCAAAGAGACCAAATAGATATATGTAGATGTTTTTAGGTCATTGTTACTCCTGTAATAAATTGGGTCATAAATACTTAAATTGTAGAGCTAATGGGAAGGTTCTTGAATACAAGAAGAAGTCATCAAATAAACCAAAAGGAAATCATAACCTTTTTACATTTATTTTATGACATACAACGTTACAAATGTAATAACCATGGACATATGGTAAGATATTGTAAACTGATGAGTCCTACAATGAAGATTGTTGCAATTAAGTCTCAAAACAAAAGACTAAAGAAGTATTAGAGGGAAAAGGAAGAAAAGGAAAGTTCCATGATTTATATATGAAGACTATATATTGAAGATGATGAAAAGCTTCCAATGATTTATAGATGTATCACCCTGATGATGTTGATGATGCCCTCTCTCTCCTATAGATGTTGTTGTTTTGTAGAATACCCTTCTCGTTAAGGGGGAGTGTTGAATTATTATATTTTTGAATAATATTCTACATGTATTTTATTGGTCCCCGATGTTCCTATCGGGAGAATCATTTGTATTTCTTTGTACCACGATGTTCCTATCAGGAGAATTACTAAGAGTCATGAGGAAGTCCCCTCTATTGTAAGTTGGGTCATTAGTACCCTTTGAAATATATTTATATATTAAGTTATCCTAGTTATGTCTACTCGAGCCTACATAACTGACTTAAGTTTACTCGAGCCTACATAACTGGGTTAAATGTCAAGTGAACGAAAGAATATAAATAGAGTGAGGCGCCTCTCATTTGACACACACACACTCACTTGTGTAGCGCATAAGAGAGAGAGATAAAGAGCTGTAGCTGGAGAAGGAGGAGGATAAGTTTTGGGTTTTACCTTTTATCTTTTGGGGCATCTATATTGAGGAATATTTTGCTGATTCAACTAGCAGGGAAATTAACAGCAGAGGCTCGACGTGGAATTCAACGGCTCAGGATGGTTGTGTAAATGGAGAAGCGGACGGACACGACTGGAATATTAAAAAACAAATCAAACAACAAGAAATTAGCTTAATTGTTTTGAAGAGGCACGATTGAAGAATGAAATGGAGCAATGGTGAAGAGATGCATCTACAAGAAGCGTGAAGGTATTTATTGAAAAAATAATTGAAGGAAAGAATTTGTCTCTATGATTACGAATGACAAAGTCCAAGAAGTGAATAACATACTGATAAAAATTAGTCCAGGGTGGCACTAGGGCAGACTATAATTCTGCAAAGGTTGTTGTAGCATTCTTGTATGTTGTAGAAGACAAAAAATAGGGTCTTGTAGCATCCTTGTTTGTTGTAGTAGGAAGAAGTCCATGGTGTTGGAGCAGGAATAAATCCAAGGTGTTGTTGCATCCCTTTTGTAGAAGCAAATAAAGCAATTTTGTAGATTCAACTTTTTAATGAGTTTGAATTGGTGGTTTTCTCTTTATTGTTTCCATGATAAAATTTGTGTCTTAACCTGTTTGATTCATTTTGTGTTCTTATTTTAAGAGAAAAAGACAATACTAATTCACCCCCGTCTTAGTATTGTTGGATAATCCAACAATTGGTATCAAAGCAGGTTCCTTCACCATGGTTTAACCACTGGAAGGAGGATCTTATTTAAAAACACTAATGGATCAATAAGAAGTTTTAGCAAATAACAAGCCTCCATTATTCACAGGTGAAAATTATGCATACTGGAGTGTGAGAATGAAGTTCCATTCGATGTCCCTTGGATGGAATGTTTGGGCAGCAACTGAAAATGAGTATAAAATAGAAGACCAATCACCTACAGACAATGTGGAACTAGCCCAATATGAAGATAATGCCAAAGCCCTAAATGCAATCATGAGTGGATTAATAAACTCTGTATTTACAAAAGTTATGAGATGCAATACATCCAAACAAGCATGGGATAAGTTAAAAATTATCTATCAAGGGGCATGTAAAGTCAAAGAATCCAAGTTTCAGACATACATAGGACAGTTTGAGAGCCTTAAAATGAAAGAAGAAGAAAATATTGGGGAATACCTTCTAAGAGTAGATGAGGTTGTCAATGCTATTAGAGGTCTTGGAGGAAAATTAAAAGAAAGAGAAGTGGTTAGCAAGGTACTAAGATAATTTCCAATGAAATATGACTCAAAAGTATCTACCCTAGAATAATGAGATGATATTGACCTTGTGACATTATATGAACTACATGGAATCCTCGCTGCATATGAGATGAGAACGGGACTAAATGAATCCTCAAGAAAAGAATCAACATTTAAAGCCTCATCCAAAAAACAATTAGAGAACCTAGATGTTGAAAAATATCTTTTTATTTAAAAACTTGAGAAAGGTACTGGAAAATATAAGGAAAATTTATGCCTGAAATGTTTTAACTGTGGAATAATTTCACCTTTTTTCTTCAAAATGTACTTACCCTAAACAAGATGATAACGATGAGAGAGAAACTTCAAAGTTTAAAAAGGGTAAAACAGGAAACAAGAAAAAGTCCTATGAGAAAAAAGAAAATTGTTTACACCATGGAAGATAGTGAGGATGAAAATACAAGTGAAGATGAAGAAACTAAAATTTTATTTATGGGTCTAGATACTCAAGCTTCAGATAGTGAATCAGATGTAGAAGGAAAAGAAGAAATAAGAGATGAACTTGTTGGCGCTCTTTAAGAACCTGAGAAATGCAGAAAAAAGAACAATCTGTTAAGTCATATCATTAGTGAGTTGGAAGCTAAACTTCTAGATGCAAAAAGAACTAAGGAGGACCTAAACCTGTAGCTCAAAAGAAGAATACAAGAATCTGAGAGACTTGAAGAAGAGATCATACAATTCAAGAAAAAAATTGATGAAGGATCTATCAAATCAAAGTTTGAGAATAGCTCAAGGATTCTAGATGACATCCCAAATAATGAAAGATCATCAAATGATAGATCTGGTTTGGGTTTTAACAAAGAAAAGAAACTAGAAAGATTCTCTTTCACTAATCAAGGAGGAAACAAGAAAAGCTATGCTAAAGCACTAAATAGTCTAGTTAAAAAGGAAGAGAGAAAGAAAGTTTCCGTAAGCTCTCAAGATAAAAAAACATAAATAATATGGTGCCCAAGAGACCAAATAGATATATGTAGATATTTTTAGGTCATTGTTACTCCTGTAATAAATTTGGTTATAAAGCCTTAAATTGCAGAGCTAATAGGAAGGTTCCTGAATATAAGAAGAATTCATCAAATAAACCAAAAGGAAATCATAACATTTTTACATTTCTTCAAAAATATGACATACAATGTTACAAATGTAATAACCATGGACATATGGAAAGAGTTTGTAAACTGATGAGTCCTACAATGAATACTGTTGCAATTACGTCTCAAAACACAAACCAAAAGAAGTATTAGAGGGAAAAGGAAGAAAAGGAAAGTTCCATGATTTATAGATGAAGACTATATGTTGAAGATGATGAAAATATTCCAATGATTTATAGATGTATCACCATGATGATGTTGATGATTCCCTCTGTTATCAGCCAAAATGGCACTTTTCCGTCCGAGTACTAACATTCCTCATGTTTGTACACAAAAGGAAAAATTTGGACTGAAGTGGCTAAAACACTATAGATGGGCATGACCTTTGATGCATTATCCCCAAACCAGCCTTGTTTATTTTTATGATGAGTTTTGGGTTGCATATGCGACTATATGCATTGCAACTCGCGTATCATATGTGAGTATTTTCATTGCAACCTGCATGTACTTGAATACGCTAGTTCCCTTTGAGAAACTCACGTATCATACACGAGTTGCCTATATTAATACCCGCGTATACCTTAATTTGACATTAAAAAATATAAATCGAGATTAGATAAGATTAGTTGGGGCCTAATCCATAACTATCCCAACTATTTCAACCATCCCAACCTTTGAAGCCACTCTATTTCCCAAAGTATAAATAGAGGCTTTGGGGTGGGGGCTAAAAAAGGGATTTTGGAGAGAAAAGTTATGTTGGTGGTATATATTTAGAGTCTTGGAGCAGCAAAACTCAGAGTCCTTTGGTTGCAGAGGAGTCCTTGTCTCAAACGCTGGGTTGTATTCTTATCTTATTCATCGATTGTTAATAAAGAGAATTCTTCTTCCAATATTGTATTGTGTATATTTCATGTGTATTGGTTAATGAATATGTTTTTTTATATAATTAATATGATTTTCATCTAACCTCTAATATATATATGCATGAGATATTACTTGAAGTATTTTCTCTTTGTAGGTGAAGAAGTACATCCCTAGAAGGTTTGGAAAGGAGTGGAGCAAGAGAATATCAAGCTTGGATCAACCGTCGTTAATCAGGTAAGTCAAGACTTTCTTCCTATTCTCTTTCCATTCCCTGTAAAAAGATGATTGTCTAAAAGTTAGTAGTAAGTTGGTAACCCTAGACCCTAGGTTACAAGGGTGCTTTATCCTGAACAATAGAACTGACGACTCCGCTGGGGAGTTCATCCTGTTGTGGGTTCATCCTGTAGATTCCTGACTAGTATTTGATCTGATTTTAAGTGTGGTTCCTCTATCTTTCCTTTGAGTTGCAGTATAGTATGTCCAGAGACCTTATTCTTTTTTCCTTGAATTTTTTTTTGTTGTATACGCGGGTTGCTGTTATACACAGTCGTGTATAGAAACTTGTATACATGGGTTTCTCTATAAGACAGTCATGTATGGTACACGAGTTGCTCTATAAGACAGTCGTGTATATCCTATAGAAGCAATTTTTTTTTAGGGTTTGCTTGTCCCTATCTTGTTTGATTTTGTCTGCTCTGTGGTCTTCTGTTGTTGGCATGATCCTGTAAGTCCAAATTCATGTACGCCACACTTTTCTCTTGTTGTTAAGCCTTTGAGTTTGAATTGTTTGAATCTTCTTTCATCCAATGTCTTGAAGTTGGCCCTCCTGCTTGGTCTATAAGTTTAGTGTTATGTGTCTAGGTCAGTGATCAGGGATTTAGATACCTTACGCTCTATACTACTTTGTGTAGTGTCAGTTAGGAACTTGTCCTTTAGTAAATCTAGTGGATTTTATTCATTAGTTTTCCAAGTCAAGTTTTTCACCAAGTTTTCTTCTTGCCTGGTCGAAGTTGGTTATTGTGGGTTCTCTATACTTCATTCTACTTTGTATATGTTGTGATCATTCAAACTCACTCAAAATTTGCATTTAGATGCATTGTAGTTTTTGAAGAATTTGAAAAAGTGAAGAAAAACATTTTATGCTTTTGCATTTCATTGCACTTAGTAGTTTTCATTTTAGTATTTTCAAAAAAAAATTCAAAAATTATAAAAAGTCTTAGTTTTCCGACACTTAGTTTCATTTTCATTAGCTTATATTTACAAAAAAAAAAAAAAATTGGTTTAAATAGTTGCAATTTGCTTTGGAATTTACTTTATACATCATTTTTTTTGCTTCTTCTTATCGAGTCTATAACATCACAGTCCTCCACTCCATTTACCTTCTGACTAAGAACAACCCTTAAAATAAATGATATAATTTAAAATATTAGTAAGTTTCATTTTATAGGGTCATACACCAACTATCTTAGGCTAGACTTTGGAATAGGGAGTTTTAACTCTCCACAAGTGTTTAAATTCAGACGTAGTTGGCCAATCAATAAGTAAATCCTTTTCTATGTTGGTTGTATCTGGGAAGCTCCTCTCAAATGGGAGTTAAGCACGAGGCCGTGTGGAGGCTTGGACTGAGGAGATAACCCTCTAATTCCTTGTCAAAGCATAGACCAAGGTTTTTGTGCATCTATGGATTATGTCTTAGATAGGGTTTCGGGATTTGCCACCCTGCCCATGCGTACGAACTAGGCTTGTGACTGTCCCCCCAAACTATCGATATAGTTAAGGTAGCCTTTAGTCTCTCGAACATCTAGGGTTCATACACAGGTACACCAGAAGGCTATTTCTGGTTGACCTTGGACGGGCTTGGAAGGTAACCCTTATAGAAAGTGTGGGAGGGTGGTGGGTGATTCCTCTGCTTGTGCCTAAGAACATCTTCAAGGACTCCAAGTAACTGTCTCTCATATTTCTTTGGGAAAGCATATCTTATACCCCTTGTGATTGTTGAGACTTTAGGAAATTTTGTAGTGATTGCTCTGTGGTTTGTTTGTGTTTAGCCGGACTTAGGGTGTGAAGAGTCAAATTTTAAATCATGGAGGACATACCTCTCAGAAGGTCAAGAAGGTTGCAAAAACTTCCTCTGCTTGTTACAGTGGAACCTCCGCCGCCCCCTCAAAGGAGAAGATTAGACATAGATGGTTCTTTCGAATTGGTAGGAATTAGTGAAGTTTTGAGTGAACCAGAACTTAAGAAAAACCAGGTTGATACAACCCCAGTAGAGATAGAAGACTTGCAGGCTGACGAGTTTGCGAGAAACTTTAATTCACCTCTTACTGGCGTAAATGATCCAATGATTGTCCAGGTTCGTCCTTTCAATTCACATGTGATTGGTGTTCCTGTGGGCATACTAATGTCTAGTGTAGGAGAAAATCCTTCTACCTCCACCTTAGCCGCTCCGGATGAAGGATTACCACCTCCCCCGGTCAGTTCCCCTATAGAAAACATACCTACTATTCCTTTAACTCTAGCTAGTTGGGTGGTTTGACCACCGACTTCAACAAATGTAGTAGGCACTTCTGGTGGGGTGGTAATTGGGATCCATAGTGTACCTTTTGTTTCAACTTCTTTTGCACACACTGATGAGAATGGTCTAGTGGGATCCTATTCATTTGTCCATGGTTTCCCTTGGAATGGGGGGCACATTCCTCCATCCGCCCCATATATAGGTCCGAGACCTACATATGTAGGAGTGCAATTTGAAAACACTAACCCTTATGGTCAAGGTTTCCAAATGCCGGTTTTGTCTCCTTTAATGAGCTCTCCTTTTTCTCTTTTTAGCAAAGAGATACATGATCCTGTTTTCCAAACTCCAGTTTCAATTGAGGCAGCTCGAACCTCATACACTGCACCACATAATCCATTGGCTTATGGATGGAATCCTTTCCAAAGCAATCCAACTACTTCACAACCGGTAGTTGGGGGAAACCCCGCCTTTACATTTGGGAACTCGAGGGAAAGTCCTTCTACTTCCCAAGCTAGTACTTTTCATGCTCCGGTTAGGCCCAAGCTTCCTTTCCTAGAAACTTTGAATTTTCCAGATTGTTCCAAGCTAATGAATGATCCAGTGAGACATGATGCCTCTTGGCCACCTATTCCTACCAAGCTACCGTCAGATAACCCAAAATTCGAAGGCAAATTTGGTGAAGATCCAGGGGCTCATATCGCCACTTTTCACTTGTGGTGCTCCTCCAACTCACTGAACAATGACACTATTCGGTTGATATTGTTCCAAAGAACTCTTACCAGTGTTGCAACAAAGTAGTACATTGAACTTCCCTCTGTTGCATTTGGTAGTTTTTGGGGCTTAGCCAATTTTTTCCTTAACCATTTCCAATTTCCTGTTCGGTATGATGTTGGGATAGACTTATTGTCCACCTTTTGGTAGGACAAAGCCACTCATATTTTGGATCACATCCAAGAGTGGAGAAGGAGGAAGAGGCTCATTAAGGCCACTATCCCTCCTATGTTTTTACTAGAATGGTTCTTTAAGTCCTTATTGCCATATATATCTAAGGACGTGTCTACCTCGGGAGTAACTAATGAGGAAGAGGCTATCCTCAGGGCCCAGCATTTAGATTTGATATATTCTTAGTCTGGGATTCTATATGAAATCATCCCTGATGCACCGAGACCAACCCATAGTGTTGAAAAACCTAAGTCTGGACCCCATGCCGATGGTGTGGTTGGTTCAATGAAATCTCCCACTGTGGAGTCTTTGGCTAAACAACTCCATGAGTTGTCCATCAAACACTCTACGATGGAGGAAACAAAGGATGCCCCCTCACCCCATAATGCAAATTTTTTTGCACAATCCTCCCAAAAGGGAAATCGGCAGGGCGATGGGAAAAAGAAAAAGGAGAAGAAAGTGAGGGAAGCCAAAACAAGCCAGATCTCGCAAATAGTGCTAATGGGGGCAAATGATAGAAGAATAAGGTGAAGTTTCCTTTTAAGTTGTGCCAGGAAGATCACATGACCCATCAATGTCCCCTTATGGACCAAGCTCAGAAGCTGCTCAAAAGCCAACAACCGACTGTCCTAAAGGATCCTTTTCCCCAAGGACATAATTCAGCTTCAGCTTCAAATGTAGCAGTGGGAACCCCAAATGCCCCTGCCCCAAATTATATCAAAATGGTTCGATCCCAGACATTACTCTAGACTAGGAACAAGAACTATGAGACAAAGGCTCCAGAGAAGGGTAAGTCTATAGGTGAAACTTCTAACCCTCTCATAATTGAAAAACCTACTGAAACTATGCCCAAGATACCAAAAGGCGTCTTTAAGAAAACATTGCACAATCCTAATACTAGGGTTGTAGCCAATTACTCTGTAGTTGAATATTTAGCCCAAACCCATTGTGCGATGTTAGATTTAGAGGTGTTACAGAGTTGTCCCACCCAATGAGATGCACTCTTAGAAGCCTTAGGTAGTATTGGATTCATCGATCCTCATGGCAAAGTTTAATTTTTCTGCGTCAAAATTTTCCTACCGTATCATGTGGCCTTATCGATAGATGTCATCCATGGAAAAAAAACCATCAGAAGGGCAGTTATCGATGAGGGCGCTTTCACATGTGTCATGTCCTTGTCTTGCTGGAAGGATCTTGGATATCCAGAGCTAGTTCCATCGAACACCCTACTTACTTCTTTTGACGAAATGTCATTTCATCCACATGGTATCTTGCCAGCTTTTGAAATAAATTTGGCAGGGAAGGCAGTTTCTGTTGAGGTAGAGGTGATTGATGCACCATTGGATTATAAATTTCTTCTGGGGAGAAGTTGGAATTATTCCATGTTTGCTATTGCATTTCCATTCTTCGAGTAGTAGTGTTTCCACACGAAGGGAAGTTGGTTATTGTAGACCAACTCAGTTTTACTCGGAAGGGACGCATGGAAACTAATGAGTCAATCATGCCATTGGTTGATCAGGTTAAACTTACTTCAGAGATATTAGGGGCTAGAATGTATTCATCATTAATGGGCACATTTGATTTTCTCCAATTAATTACTTAGGTTCTACTAGTGTAGGGAATTCTATTGCAATGGTTGTCGATAGAACAGACCCTTGGGTTCTTTGTTCCCATCATGAAATTGAAGTGCCCTTATCGGGAGAAAAATTAACTTATCAAGCTATTATTCATACCACTATTGATCCCATTTTGGTTCCTCTCACAGTCTTAGAGGAGCTGGAAGAAGCCTATCTACCTGCTTGGGCAAAGAACTCTTTGGATACTGAAGATTGCTTAGATATGGTTTTGCCATTTGACGAAGCCATTCTAGAAGCTATGTGTGGATGAGATAATATCTGCGAACATCTTCACCATCGATCCTATTTTCTTCCAGAGTTAATCAGGATTGAAAATAAAGAGTTCCATATGAGACTGGTGGAAGATGTTGTTTCTACCAATATCGTTCCAAATCCTGACGTCGTTGAAACTATGCATATTGATGCAAATTCCCTTTTAGAAGAAATTTATATATATACTACCCTATTAAAGGAATTTCACAACACATATGTTTGGTCATCCTTACCAGGAATAGATCCATATATCGTTGAACTTGGAATTCAAACCTACCTTGATTATAAACCTGTTCGACGAAGACAGAAAAAATACTACGCTTAGGCTTAGTACTCTTTATCGTGTATTTTATTTTATATAAATTTATGTACAATAGTTCATTAGTTTGTGTTCTTATACCATCTTTTGGTTGTTAAATATGTCTTTCAAGTGGTTTGTAGGTTTTGCAGATGGCGCTAGTCGTCACACTTGCAACCTGGCTTCAGTTGCATGGGTTATTTACTCACCCTCAGGACAACTAGTTGCCTCTGGAGGCGCTTGCCTAGGTCCTGCTACCAATAATGTGGCTGAGTACAAGGACATCATTGATCTTTTATGGGATGCCTTGTCACAAGGCATTACCCAGCTGGAAGTTGGGCTTGAATCTCAACGGGTAGTTTCCCAGCTCTATCGAGCTTATCAGGTGCGAAACCCTATTCTACTACGTCAGTTTATGCAAGTTAGGTTATTGGAAATAAATTTTGATTTTCTTACATTTAATCATATTCCAATAAATCAAAATTCATTAACTGATG
>LPNX010971676.1:456117-498326 GCA_001517045.1 Pseudotsuga menziesii | reverse complement strand
GTGTGTGTGAATATATGTCCATATAGATAGGTCAAGTTTTTGATCCTTAGATCCAGCCATAACTGTATAATATACAAAAAATATACAAAATTTGGATCGTAATCCATAAAATGCTCCTAGGTCTAAGCTTGACCACCATGGTCATCCTGACCACCCTGGCCACCCTGATCATCCTAGCCACCCTAATCATCCTGGTCATCCTGCTCTCAGGCTTCTTCAGCTTGTTTAGCTGTAGCAGCTGTTAGGTCATGTTTTTGTTTTCCATCTTTTGATACTTTTATTTATGTTTTGAAGCTTGGTTTTACTTTTTATTCCTAGAAAATTTTGTTGATTGGGATAGTTTGAATTTTTTCCCTTTAGCTTTCATGTTATTTGATTTCTTAGTATATTTTTACAAGTTTTGGTTTGATTTCATAATCAAAGGGCTTATATAAGGCTTATATGGATTAAAAAGTCTAAAAAATAGCATAAGATTTAATTAGGACTCCTAAACCAAGTTTAAACCTTTATCATTAGCTTAATTTTTGAAAATCATTAACCTAGATTTTCTTGTAGCGCAAGTCAAAAACAAATGCACAGAGGCGCTACAAGAAAGTCGCGCAGCTAAAAATCATCATTTTCAGTTCAGTTTCTTCGGCATTCTCACACATGAGATGCCAATCACATTGTGTGATGGATTTGATACATGTCTCTAGTAGTTTAATCACTGTGGCAGGTGGAATATCATCATGAAGGAGAATCGTGGTGGTTTCTTGCAGAGCTGATGTAATAATGATAGCAGACCATAATGAGACAAAGGTGTATGAAATTACGTTTTCCCCTGAAGTGCACGAAGAGGAAGTGAAGGTCGTGGCAAAAAATCAGCACTTGGTAATTGGAATTTAGAAATAGAGCGAAAATTAGGGCTTTCAGTAGTGGTTGGCTGGAGTGGTCAAAGTGGTCAGAGAAGATTGGAGCATGCAATTTGACACCTGACAGTTGAGATAACAAGTTTCCAGCAGTTGGATTAGTAATTTTTAACAGGTAGTCTGCAATCCATTACCAAGGTTCATTAATTTGGGATTTTTCTGAACAAACGATTAATGACAGAATTGATGACAAAGTATTAGTTTTAAACCTAATTCATGTTAAATGATGAATTTTTATCAATGGGTTTAAAGTATTTATCATTTTAACAAAATAATTCAGAGTAGGGTCTTTTGGGTTTCCCTATACTGTATTCTCTTTCAGTTTATCAAAATTTGAAGATAGTCAGGCTGTGTTGTATTGATAGAAGCTGTTTGAAAATATTTCAAAATGAAAAAGAGTGGGAAGACCAATAGGGCAGAACCCTCAGACTTAAGTTGGGTCAAAAACTTTCCAGATTGTGCACAATTGTTTGTAGAAGCAGGATGGTTAGTGTTCTTCAAAAATATTGAAGGTTATCATTCAGAGGTTTCTTACAAGTTTGCTCAATGTTTAGACAAGGATGTAGTGTCTTTTGACACTTTGAAGTTCAAACTAACTAGGGAGTTACTAGCAGAAGCAAGAGGGATTCTAGATGAAGGAGAATTCTGGTTCAAATAGGTGCCCTTCACCTTTGATGCTTAGAGATATTTGCTTCCAGGTGTAATAGCAGACTGGGGAAAAGGTGTTCCCATTCAAAACTTTAAACCTAAGTGGATTGAGCCTATCAAAATATTGCAAAGCTATGTCACCTGTGAGGGGAGATTTTCCTTTGTGTTCAAGTATCATTTTAGATTCCTTCAACATCTCAGTCATGAATCTAAAATTAATCTTCCTTTCTTCTTTTTGAAAAGCTTAAAGAAGATGTCATGTAGGGTGAGAGAACACCGGGACCATACAAAACAATCAGTTTTTCACCATGGGCTCATAAAACTCATCATAAGTACTGTATTGCAGAAAAGAGAAAAGACATGGGAGCACTTCTTATTTTGGTCAGGTTTCAAGACTGAGCAGGAGGAATAGTCTCAAAAGCGACAGGTAGATAAGGGTCAAACTTTGATTAAGAAGCTTAGAAAAAAGGTCAGATTCAAAGATGAAGAAACTGATAAACTAGGAGAAGCTTCAAATCAGGAAAATGAAAACATTGAGCTTGGAGAACGAGTTAATGTTGAGGAAAGCAAAGTTTTACAGTCATAGATGACAGAATTTAAGCCAGTGGAAGAGATGTTACCTACAGAATCAAATTAAAATGTAAGGGAGCAGGTTAAGGAGCAGAAGCAAAGCCCCATCATAGTATTTTCTGAAGAGGATGAAAAATACCTATCTAATGAGGTTAGAATTCCTACTAATAATGAAGCTAGGGTTTTTTCTAAGCAAGAAGTATACACTCATTTTGAAAAGGAAACAGTGTCAAGAAGGAAAAGAATGAAGGTTGTTGAATTTGCTTCAATAACTCATCAAGGAAAGATTCAGAAAATGCTAGGAGAGGTTGGAGCAGTTTGGAGACCTAAGACAAGGCCAAAGAACAAGCTTAGGTTAAACATGAAGAAGTTATTAAATCCCAAAATGGCTAAGGAAAAAGGTTACAGCAATAGAAGATTCATCATCTCAAGAGAAATTGGATGGTAGTGAAGATGACAACAAAGAAGTTATGAAAGGTAAACAACCAATAGTATCAAAAGATAAATATGTTTTCACTGATACTAAGATTTCTGACATTTTCATGGAGATTCGAAATCAGATGATTCAAGAACAACAACAAAATGATGTAAAGAGTTCCTGTATGGAGAAAAGAGAGATAATTGAAGAATAAGTTCACTGCAATGTTGAAGCTGAAGAAAATCCAGAGATTCATGTGACCTCCACAGAGCTTATGAAAAAGGATGAAGAAATATATAAGAAACTGAAAATCCCATGGACACTAGAAGGGTTGCAAACAATATTAGGAGACAAATGTATTGATTCTGAAAAGGAAAACCTGCAAAGAAGCATTAAGCAATACAAGTATCAAATTGAATATATGCATGAAACTAATGATGGATTAGTTACTGCAAACAAGAGACTTAGAGAATACTTGGAAGAAGTTAACATTCATTACGAGGAATTGATTGCAGTTTCTAGGGAAGCTCTTAAAAGGAAAAGGAAAATAGAGAATCAGTTCACAGAGTTAAAGAAAACTATCTAGGAGCTGCAACAGGGAATGAGGAACTAACAAGGAGGGTTGCAGACTTGGAGGTAGATCACTTGAAAGCTATAAGGAAAGCTCAAGCCTTGGAGGGAATTTCTTTACTAGCTGAAGCAGTGAAAGACTTGTAAATTTAGTTAAGAAGTTTAGTTACTAGTTAG
The DNA here is from genome assembly GCA_001517045.1 of Pseudotsuga menziesii. Lineage (NCBI taxonomy): Eukaryota > Viridiplantae > Streptophyta > Pinopsida > Pinales > Pinaceae > Pseudotsuga > Pseudotsuga menziesii. Next base: position 495,035 of record LPNX010971676.1, on the reverse strand, counting down.
TTTGGAAAGTCATTTTATTTTTTGTATAATGATAGTTTAGATGGAACTATTCGAAAAAGAGCCTAAAAGTAGTTAGGGTTCAGTTATGCAACTGTTTTTTGAAAAAACAGGATAAATGTAAGTTGGAAAAAGAACCAGGGTTCGATTTTTTGCTGACAAGGGGAGGCTATCAGGCTTTGTTTATGAGCTAAGTGTAAAATACTCTTATGTGTTTTTGATGACTGAACTATGAAATATATGCACTATATTCCATTTATATTATTGACTAGTTTCATTTCTAATTTGTGTTAATTACTCAGTTGGTATATTCATTTCTTGTTTAATGTTTTTATGCTTGAAATGCTCGCTAACTGTGGGTGAAACTCAGTATTTTGTTTACTCTATTGGATTATGGTTTATAAGTTATGCATCTTAGTCATTCAATTGCTCATGATTTAATGTTTGCTTTTGTCTTATGAATGTTTTCCCTCTTGCCTTCAAACTATTCAATCAAAACCCTAGAAAACCCTATTTTAATTTACTGTGATTATTGAGGTTGTGTTGGCTTGTTCTTCTGTAGTTTGAGAACAAATTCTAGCACAAACATATTTGGTTCCGTTGCCAGGAAACGAAGTTGAAAATATATTTTCCCTGGGATACTTATCATTTCACTGGTTTTGAGAGGTGAACTTAAGTCAGCAAATCTTAAAGACTACTTTTCACCAGTATTCCACAGTGGCTACTAAGGGAGTTGGAACAAGAAACAAAACTAGTTCACCCTTATAGCTGGGTGTTTCAGACCCAGAACAGATATTGAAAACAGCTAGGAATATTAGAAGGTCTCAGTCGTTACCAGCCCTATGTAACCCTGATCAGTTAGATATTTCATCACCTTTTTCTATTCTGAAGGGAGAAGAACAAGAGTCATCTTGGTTGAAGCCTATCATTCCTATTGGTAATTTTCAAGTTTTCACTGATCCTCAATATTTCAAGAAAGCAAAGACAATATATCTTGGAAAATCCCTTTATTTCACCTCAAAGTTGGTAAAAATCCATTTCAACCAAGTTCTAGCCAAGTCTTTTCATCACCTAAACCAGTTAACTTAAAGATGACAGCTCAAAATCAACCATTAGATATGATGGACCAAATGGTGGTAGCTAAGTATGCACCTTTAGTTTTGCCTCAGCCTTTGAATGCACTTCCTGGGGGTGATTACCAAAAATATTTTCCTAGGTTTAATGGACAAGGTGATACCACAGCTGAGGAGCATTGGGATGCTTTTCTCAATTATGCTGATAATCAGAATATTGAGGCCAAGGATGTATGGATGAGGATGTTTGTGTAGAGTCTTGATGGAGAGGTTAGAAAATGGTTCAGGGAGTTTCCTGCAAATTCGATCACTATCATATAAGAGCTTCAAGACCTTTTCATGAGACAATGGGGTGACACCAAGGATCATACATATTACATCACTGAGTTTGGCGCCCTTAGGAGAAAGAAGGATGAAACCATAGCTGATTTTTTGAAGAGATTCAATAAAATGTATGGCAGAATTCCTGCAGAGATAAAACCTTCAGAAACATCTGCAAAACTTACATATGCCAATGCTTTTGATCATGAATTTTACCTAATTCTAAGAGAAACAAGACCTGTTACTTTACTGAACATGCAGGATGCAGCATTAGAAGTGGAGTCTAATATATCAGCTTCTAATAGATTGAAGGGAAATACAGCTCAGCAAATATATGATAGGAAGGGTAAGAAAGAGGTAGTTCCATGGTTTTCAACATCCCACTCTACAGAAGGTAAAATTGATGAAATGGCCAAGCTAGTTAATATCATGACTGTGAAATTAAATAAGTTGGAACTAGAGAAGAATTCAAATAAACCTATTCAAGAGGGTGATAGAAACCCTAATAATCAAAACCAATTCAGAAGACAGTTTGCACCTCGTTTCATTCCTAGAGAGAGAAGAGACAATGATATACAACGAGAAAGGAGAGAAACTGAGGATCAAAAAGTACCACCACCACTCCAGAATAATGTAGTTGATGAAGAATAAATTGAAGAGGAAGTGTTCTTTGAGGATACAGATCAAGATATGAATTATTTTGGGGAACAGTTAACAGAAGGTTTTGTGACTGAAGAAGATTTTTTGAACTCAGAATATTATGATGCTGATTTGTTTGAAACAAAAAATGATTTGATTCTTGAAGTGACTGTTGTAACTGCTAATACATATCAGACTGAGCTAAATAAAACTTTAAATTTAAGGTCAGGTCCAAAGCAAGTAGTTCAAAATCCTAAGAAAAAGGTAGTTTTACCTCCTAAACAACAGTCTGATCCCGTGTTAGAGAAAAAACAAACTCAGGATAAACAAAAGAAGAATGTGGATGTTGAAGAGGTAAACAAAAGCGTGCAGAATTTTAACCTGGAAAATGACTTAGGAAAAATTAAGATCCCTATGCCTTTTACTGAGTTAATGAAGAATCCTTCTTACAAATATTCAGCTCTGAAAATGATTGGTTCAGCAAACAGTCAACCTCTCTCTGATACAGTGAATCTATAAGAAGAAATCCCTAAAATCTTTATTGGATCAGCTCTGGTAGAAAAAACTGAAAATGAAGCAGGTGCATCACCTCCTTTTTACATCACACTAACTATTCATGAACATATGATACATAACTGTCTTTTGGATTCAAGAGCAGCACACAACCTAATGCCAAAGGCTGTCATGGAGGCTCTAGGTTTGAGTATAACAAAACCATATGATGATTTGTATGCTTTTGATTCATGAGCTGTAAAATGTTTAGGAGTGATTAAAGATATGGTTGTCAGTTTGGCTCAGCTACTAATGAAGAGTGTGATTATGGATGTGGTAGTAGCTGAAATTACACCTAAATTTGGATTTATCCTCTCTAGATCTTGGGAAAAGAAGGTTGGTGGGAATCTACAAATGGATTTAACATATGCCACCATTCTTGTATTTGGAGGAGAAAATAGAAGGTTATACAGAGAGTTACAATTTGCCTATATTGTGACAGATGACAAGAACCCTACAAATCGGATTTGGGTACTTGTATGTTGCATTTTAGTGATGATGATAATACTGTTGGTTTGTTACAGGTTGAAAAAGAAAAGCCAGTTAAATGCAATAGGGAACAAGAAGATGAACTTTGGAAATTATACTTTGATGGATCATCATGTAAGGAAGGTGCTGGAGTAGGGGTTCTTTCAATATTTCCTGGTGGTGAAACAGTAAAGTTAATGTATAAATTGGAATTTATTACCACCAATAATAATTTAGAATATGAATCTTTGTTGTTAGTTTTGAAAGCTGCAAAATATTTAGGCATTCAACAGATTTCTGTATATGGCGACTCCAATTTGGTTGTTCAGTAGGTGGGGAACAACTATCAAGTGAAACAAGATTTGGTGAAAGTGTATCGTAATGAATTATGGGATATGATAGACAATTATTTTGTGGATTTTAACATTACTTATATTCCTAGGGATCATAACCAAACCGTTGATTCTTTGGCCCTAGCAGCCACACATTTTAGGATTCCTAAAACAACACAGCTAAAGTATCCTATTGAGGTTAGGTACAGACCTTCTGTGCCTGATAATGTAAAGTAGTGGAAAGTTTTTGAATATGACATTGAAATAAAAAGGTTTTTAGAGCTGACAGGTGAGTTTTCCAATTCCCTAATTGATTAGGAAGAAGATGATGAGGTTGAAGATTTTGAAGATATTGCAGAAAATGAGATTGTTGGTCACAAGATTATTGAACTTAAAAGTAATTTCATTCCTAAAGATTTAGTGCCATTAGAGATAATATTTTCAAAAGATGATACACCTTTAAAACCTGTTGCACAGTCTTTAGAAGAAAATGTGGTGGACTGTAATATTGGCACTCCTGAACATGCTAGAATGGTGAATATTTCAAAAGCACTCATAGCAGAACAGAGGAACATGTACATTAAGTTGTTAAAAGAGTATGTTGATGTTTTTGCTTGGTCATATGAAGATTTGAAAAAATATGATACCATAATTATACAGCATAAAGTGCCTTTAAAACCGAATGTTAAACCTTTTAGATAGAAATTAAGGAGGATAAATCTAGCTTTGTTTCCTGTTATTGAAAAAGAGGTGAAAAAGTTATTAGATGCTAAGATCATTGTTCCCCTTAGGTATTCTTCATGGGTTTCCAATTTAGTTCCTGTCAGGAAAAAGAATGGAGAAATCAGACTGTGTGTTGATTTTAGAAATCTAAATAGGTCTTCATTGAAGGATAATTACCCTTTGCCAAAAATAGAACAAATATTGCAGAAGGTGGTTGGTGCACAAAGAATTTCTATGGTTGATGGTTTTTCAGGATATAATCAAATTTCCATGCATCATGATGATAAAGAAAAAACAACTTTTTACTACTCCCTGGGGAACTTTCATGTATGATAAAATGCCTTTTGGATTAATGAATGCTGGAGCAATTTATCAAAGAGCTATGGACATAGCCTTTGTAGGGGAAAGAGATAAGTTTGTAGTGATTTACTTAGATGATATTATAGTCTTTTCACAATCAGATGATGAGCATATAAACACTTAAAACAAACTTTTCTGAAATGCGGAAAATATGGTTAATCTCTTAATCCAAAGAAATCACATTTTGCTGTGCAAGAAGGTAAATTATTGGGTCATTTAGTTTCAGCTGATGGCATAAGGATTGATCCGGAGAGGGTGAAAGCAATACTAAAAATAAGTTTTCCAAGGAGCAAGAAGGATGTACAATATTTCATTGGTAAAATCAATTTTCTGTGTTGGTTTATACCAAATTTTGCTGAGATTATCAAACAGATTACAACCATGTTGAAGAACGATCAGGAGGTCAAGTGGACTGTAGAAGCAAAAAATTCATTCAAAAAAATTAAGATGGCTCTTACTAAAGCTCCAGTATTAGTAAGCCCAGATTTTACAAAGGAATTTCTAACCTTTTCTTTTGCATCTGAAGATACATTGGCTGCTATTTTATTACAAAAGAATAAGGATGGTTTTGAACAGCCTATTGCATTTTTCAGCAAAAATATTAGAGATTCAGAGTCAAAATACAACATTTTAGAGAAGCAGGCTTACTCTTTGGTAAAAGCTTTAAAATTTTTCAGAATTTATGTTTTGCATTCCAAAGTTATAGCTTATGTGCCTAATGCTGCCATAAAAGATGTTTTGACTCAGCCTGACACTGAGGGAAAAAGAGGGAAGTGGATTGCCAAAATCATGGAATATGATGTGGATATCAGACCTACAAAGCTAGTAAAGGGACAAGGTCTAGCTAAATTGTTAGCTTATTCAAATTTCCAATCTTTAGGGCTACATCTCATGGTAGAACAGCCGGCACGGGAAGAAAGTCAAGTAGAGCTGGAGAAAGAGAAGATTATGGATCACTATTCAGTAGCTACATGGTATGTAGAAATTACATACTTTCCTTTGTACTTGCAATGTCCAGAACACTTAGACAATAAAGTTTCTAGGTCTTTGAAATTGAAAACCACTAAATATTGTTTGGTAGAACAACAACTGTTTTGGAAATATCCAGGGGGTATCCTACTTAGATGCTTAGATAAACCTGAAATTTAAGGAGTAATTTCTGAATCTCATGAAGGTGCTTGTGGAGGCATAAGTATTGGAAGGAAACATCATATAAAATTCTAAGAGTTGGATAGTATTGGCCCTCTTTATTTTCAGATGTATATCAGTAGGTAAGAGCATGTATCCCTTGTCATAAATTTTTTGGTAAACAAACGTTGTTGTCATTACCTTTAAAACCAATTGCAGTTAATGCCCCTTTTCAGGAGTGGGGTTTGGACTTCATAGGGGAGATAAATCCATCTTCCTTAGGGCAGCATAAGTGGATTTTGACTGCTACAGATTTCTTTACTAAGTGGGTAGAAGCTATTCCCATAAGGAATGCCACAGATAAGGTGATCATATATTTTATTGAAGAAAATATTCTTAGTAGATTTGGATGTCCACAGAAAATATTGACTAATAATGCTAAAGCCTTTAAATCTAAGGCTATGGGGACATTTTGTGAAAAGAATGGTATCCTGTTGAAACACTCAACTCCTTATTATCCTCAAGGGAATGGGTTAGTTGAGTCATCTAATAAAAATATCATTCAGATTATCAGGAAGTTACTGAAGCATAATAAAAAATCATGGGATTCTATGCTAAAGTATGCATTATGGGCAGACAGAATAACAGTTAAGCAAGCAATTGGAACTTCTCCTTTCCAATTAGTATATGGTACAGATGCAGTTTTTCCTGTTCAGTTGGGCATCCTAGTGATTAAGTTTTTTCAATATTGTCAGGAAGAACCTAATGATATGCAAAGAAGAATTTATGGAATGATAGAGTTACAGCAGAAACAAGAAAAAGTGGAAGAAAAAGCTCAGTTGTACAGGTTTAAGATCAAAGAAAGATTTGATAGGAAGATCAAAGATAATACTTTTTCAGTGGGAGACATGGTTTTGAGATGGGATGCTAAAAAGGAGCAGAAAGGAAAGCATGGCAAGCTTGATAACCTTTGGTTTGTTCCTTTCATAGTATCGAAGTTTTTGGAAAACAATACTTTTGTTCTACAGACCTTGGAAGGTGAGTTGTCTAATCTAGTTAATGGACGATTCCTCAAGCATTTTTACAGTTTTTGAGATGGATATTGGAATTTCATTGTAAATATCAGTGTGAATAACATAATAAGGACTCCATAACCCAATGGAAATTTTGCAGACTAGTAGGTAGCAGCACAGAAGGCACTGGTATACAGGTTCTTGAAGCCTCATAGGGAGGACTTCATCCTGCAGCAGGAGCCAGATGTTAGGTCATGTTTTTGTTTTCCATCTTTTAATACTTTTATTTATGATTTGAAGCTTGGTTTTACTTTTTATTTCTAGAAAATTTTGTTGATTGGGATAGTTTGAATTTTTTCCCTTTAGCTTTCATGTTATTTGATTTCGTAGTTTATTTTTACAAGTTTTGGTTTGATTTCATAATCAAAGGGCTTATATAGGGCTTATATGGATTAAAAATTCTAAAAAATAGCATAAGGTTTAATTAGGACTCCTAAATCAAGTTTAAACCTTTATCATTAGCTTAAATTTTGAAAATCATTAACCTAGATTTTCTTGTAGCACAAGTCAAAAAAAAATGCACAGAGGCACTACAAGAAAGTCGTGCAAGCTAAAAATCATCATTTTCGGTTTAGTTTCTTCGGGATTCTCACACATGAGATGTCAATCACATTGTGTGATGGATTTGATACGTGTCTCTGGTAGTTTAATCATTGTGGCAGGTGGAATATCATCATGAAGGCGAATCGTGGCGGTTTCTTGCAGAGCTGATGTAATAATGATAGCAGAGCATAACGAGACAAAGGTGTATGGAATTACGTTTTTCCCTGAAGTGCATGAAGAGGAAGTGAAGGTCATGGCGAAAAAATAGCGCTTGGTAATCATAATTTTGAAACAGAGTAAAAAATAAGGCTTTCAGGAGTGGTTGGATGGAGTGGTCAAAGAGGTCAGAGAAGATTGGAGCATGCAATTTGACACCTGACAGTTGATATAACAAGTTTCCAGCAGTTGGATTAGTCATTTTTAATAGGTATTCTGTGAGCCATTACCAAGGTTCATTAATTTGGGGTTTTTCTGAACAAACTATTAAATTGATGACAGAGTAATAGTTTTAAACCTAATTCATGTTAAATGATGAATTGTTATCAATGGGTTTAAAGTATTTATCATTTTAACGAAAGAATTAAGAGTAGGGTCTTTTGGGTTTCCCTATACTGTATTCTCTGTCAATTTATCAAAATTTGAAGACAGTCAGGCTATGTTGTATTGATAGAATCCATTTCACAATATTTCAAAATTAAAAAGAGTGGGAATACCAATAGGGTAGAACCATCAGACTTAGGTTGGGTCAAAAACTTTCCAAATTGTGCACAGTTGTTTGCAGAAGCTGGATGGTTAGTGTTCTTTGAAAAGATTGGAAGTTATAATTCAGAGGTTTCTTACAAGTTTGCTCAATGTTTAGAAAAGTATGTAGTGTCTTTTGACAGTTTGAAGTTCAAACTAACCAGGGAGTTACTAGCAGAAGCAAGAGGGATTCTATATGAAGGAGAATTTTGGTTCAAAAAGGTTCCCTTCACCTTTGATGCTCAGAGATATTTGCTTCCAGGTGTAGTAGTACACTGGGGAAAAGGTGTTCCCATTCAAAAATTTAAACCTGAGTGGATTGAGCCTATCAAAATCTTGCAAAGCTATGTCACCTGTGAGGGGAGATTCGCCCTTGTGTTCAAGTATCATTTTAGATTCCTTCAACATCTCAGTCATGGATCTAAAATGAATCTTCCTTTCTTCTTTTTGAAAAGCTTACATAAGATGTCATGTAGGGTGAGAGAACACCAGGACCATACAAAACAATCAATTTTTCATCATGGGCTCATAAAAATCATCATAAGTACTATATTGCAGAAAAGAGAAAAGACATGGGAACACTTCTTATTTTGCCTAGGTTTCAAGATTGAGCAGGAGGAACAGTCCCAAAAGAGACAGGTAGGTAAGGGTCAAACTCTGATTAAGAAGCTTAGAAAAAAGATCATAGTCAAAGATGAAGAAACTGATAAACCAGGAGAAGCTACAAATTTTTACAGGAAAGTAAATTTTTACAGTCAGAGATGATAAAATTTAAGCCAGTGGAAGAGATGTTACCTACAGAATAAAATTAAAATGTAAGGGAGTAGGTTAAGGAATAGAAGAAAATCCCCATCATAGTATTGTCTAAAGAGGATGAAAAATACCTATCTGATGAGGTTAGAAGTCCTACTAATAATGAAGCTAGGGTTTGTTCTAAGCAAGAAGTATACACTCATTTTGAAAAGGAAACAGTGTCAAGAAGGAAAATAATGAAGGTTGTTGAATTTGCTTCAATAACTCATCAAGGAAAGATTTAGAAAATGCTAGGAGAGGTTGGAGCAGTCTGGAGACCTAAGACAAGGCCGAAGAACAAGCTTAGGTTAAACATGAAGAGGTTATTAAATTCCAAAATGGCCAAGGAAAAGGTTACAGTAATAGAAGATTCATCATCTCAAGAGAAATTGGATGGTAGTGAAGATGACAGCAAAGAAGTTATGAAAGGTAAAAAACCAATAGTATCAAAAGATAAATATGTTTTTACTGATACTAATATTTTTGACATTTTCATGGAGATTCGAAATCAGATGATTCAAGGACAGCAGCAAAATGATGTAAAGAGTTCCTGTATGGAGAAAAGAGAGATAATTGAAGAAGAAGTTCACTGCAATGTTAAAGTTGAAGAACATCCAAAGATTCTTGTGACCTCCAAAGAGCTTATGAAGGAGGATGTAGAAATCTATAAGAAACTGAAAATCCCATGGACACCAGAAGAGTTGCAAACATATCAAGAGACAAATGTATTGATTTTGAAAAGGAAAACCTGCAAAGAAGAATTAAGCAATACAAGTATCAAATTGAATATATGCATGAAACTAATGATGGATTAGTTACTGCAAATAGGAGACTTAGAGAGTACTTGGAAGAATTTAACATTGATTACCAGGAATTGATTGTAGTTTCTAGGGAAGCTCTTAAAAGGAAAAGGCAAATAGAGAATTAGTTCACAGAGTTAAAGCAAACTATCTAGGAGCTGCAACAACAGAATGAGGAGCTAACAAGGAGGGTTGCATACTTGGAGGCAGATCACTTGAAAGCTATAAGGAAAGATCAGGCCTTGGAGGGAATTGCTTTACTAGCTGAAGCAACGAAAGACTTGTAAATTTAGTTAAGAAGTTTAGTTACTAGTTAGTTTGGAAAGTCATTTTATTTTTTGTATAATGATAGTTTAGATGGAACTATTCAAAAAAGAGCCTAAAAGTAGTTAGGGTTCAGTTATGCAACTGTTTTTTGAGAAAACAGGATAAATGTAAGTTGGAAAAAGAACCAGGGTTTGATTTTTGCTGACAAGGGGAGGCTATCAGGCTTTGTTTATGAGCTAAGTGTAAAAGAATCTTATGTGTTTTTGATGACTGAACTTCGAAATATATGCACTATATGCCCTTTAGATTATTGACTGGTTTCATTTCTAATATGTGTTGATTACTTAGTTGGTATATCCATTTCCTGTTTAATGTTTTTATGCTTGAAATGCATGCTAACTGTGGGTGAAACTCAGTATTGTGTTTACTCTGTTGGATTATGGTTTATATGTTATGCATCTCAGTCATTCAATTGCTCATGATTTAGTGTTTGCTTTGGTCTTATGAATGTTTGCTCTCTTGTATTCAAACTATTCAACCGAAACCCTAGAAAACCCTATTTTACTTTATTGTGATTATTGAGATTGTGTTGGCTTGTTCTTCTGTAGTCTGAGAAAAAATTCTGGCACAAACAACAGCCTTAACAATACCTATGTAAACAAGCATTGCTCTGGCTACCCTTCTCATAAGGCGTATCTAGATAGGTGGGATACCAACCACTAGCTCCTGCATAATGGCAGGCATATGTTCAATACGTAAAGTAGGCACTCTTTTTGTAAGCATGTCCAGCTTCCCCTCAAGAACCCTAATCAAACCATGATCTTCTCCTACCACTAGTCGTACATACATATGAGGATTCCCAACAGGGCGGATGAGTCCAATATCTGCATTTTTAAACATTCAATGGATTAAATCTCTTATACATATGTATATATCTTTATGACTAAAATTCATAAAAATTTGAAAATTTGAAAAACCAAAATACCTAATGCTCCCGATGCTCCTCCAGGAGGAAGGAAAAGGTCATTGTCACCCCATAAATCCATCCCATCATATGGAAACTACTCCAGTGTTGGTAGTTGTCTCTCCCACCATAGGTAGAATTCATCATCATACACACTCTGAACTGATCCACTGCTACCTTGGTGAAGGAAGATTTCTCCTCACCTACTCATTCTAGGATGATGGGGAGAGAAGCTGGTAGAGGTACTACAGGATTGAGACCGGGCACTCTCTCAAAGAAAAAAGCCACCAATATGCGATAATAACCAAAGTTTTTCTGTTGGCCTCTCTTGCAGTTAGAGAGTTGCTTATTCATTATCAGGATTACTCCTGAGCACCAGTCAAATAAGGCTCTTTGTAGAAATTCCACCATGATTCTCATTTGGTTTTAAGTTGCAAGATGAAGTGATGATGATCCTGCAACCCTCACTATTGTGTTTACTAACACCTGTAATGGCAAGCTGTGAATATGAACAATAGGGATGCAAGTACCCCTTTTTTGAGTACTAGGTGCATGGTAAGTGTCAATGTAGTTCTGAACACTTAGAATGTCATTGCCTCTACCAGTACCTTCCAAGTTGACAGGAGCTCCGGTCGTGACAAAATAGATATGAAATAGATGTCTTCTAGTGTAATCTCTAGAATCTCACCTTGTAGGTCAAATGCACCTAGATCATGATCCCAATATTTTATCAAAAACTCCAGTAAGTGGACATTGGATCGCATAGGTGAGGTACAAAAGAATTTAAGCAACCCACTTTTCTGCAATGCATGCACCATGAGGGCACTTCGAAGAGAATCTTGTTCCATGTCTTCATGCTCCCTCTCCCTCCACTCCAACACCATGTTTTCAACCTGCCAATAATGCCATTTTAAAACATTAAATTCATTCAAAAAAATTTGATTTTGGCCCTAAATAGCTTTTTCTATGTAGCGCAGTATACGCGGCTGTCCTTTGGACATGTCGCATATCATACATGAGTTGTTTTCAATCAAGCCGTGTATAAAATGTGTGTACATGACTATCTACATTGCATACCTGTGTATACAATGCAACCATCTTCAATTGGCTTAAAACATCAAATTTCTCATAAAATTCAAAATTGGCTTGGATGAAATGAAAGAGCATGGAGAGTTGATTTACCTGGCACTTGCGAATTTCAGAATTGTTTAGCGGTTTGACCACACCGAGCAATTGAAGGTAGAGGTAAAACTTGTCTATATTGGCTATAAATGTCAAATGGTGAATTTGATTTCTATTTTTGCACTATTTATAGAAATTATTTCAAAAATGGTGTTTTAACCTATAGTTTGTATTTTTTATTAAAATCAAACTAATGCCATGTCATGTTTACCTAATGAAACAGGTCCAAGGTTATTCAAAGTTTTTTTTGACTCATACAGGATAGTATTTTGATCATTTATATGCATTTTTGCATTTATACTTAATCTGCTTTAACCCTAGGATTACTACTTTGACCACGGACTATGGTATTTCAACCATTAGTACCTTGTCTATATCATTGTTCTTCTGTGGATAAGGCTTTCCTAACATGAGTACCCTAGGTTAGAACACATTTATTGTCTTTTGGTACTCATTCCTCATTTTTCATAGGTTCAGGGGATGTTTCTTAGCTATTTTTCACGCCAAATTGAGCCTCATTTTGGTCTCTTTTTACAAGCTATTCCATTTATAAGGCTCCCCGCCCTTATGGAGTTTCTTTAGGCCCAGGTATAAATCCTTAAAATAGACTTGACCACCAAGTAAACTTGTCCATTTAGGCTTGTTAAGAATATGTGAATGGGCATCTACCTTGGTGGTAGGTTATCTCTTTCTTGGACCATGTGGAATAATACAAGAAAGGATCACTCTATTTTATACAGAATTGAGAAGAATATTCTTAGGCATAGGTTTATCACTTTTTCGGACTTGAGGGACTAAACTTACAGAAAAGGAATGCCCGGTATGAGCTTAGTTTTATCTTTTTTGTGCTCTGGACCTAAACATGAAAAAGATTTTGAGTGTACTTTATGTTTTTGTCATGCTCGTTAAACAACAAGAACAAGACATTGAGTTTACTGTTGTAATCCCCATTCCTCGTACTAAAATGGATATTTCTGAGTGATATTGCTTTCCTTCACACTCATAAAACTTAAGCTATAATCTTCTCTTGAAGGAGCATTGGGTAGGTGGTAATTTAACCTTTTTCGGATCTCCCTGACTAAGTACGAAAAAGGTTCACCTTTTCTTCTTCGAAAGTTAAGAGAGTTCTTCTGAGATATGTTTTATACATTTTCGGTTTCAGGAGACTAAATTGGACGAAAAAGGACCCCCTTGGAGTATTCTTTGGATTTTTTAGACTCTCTAAACATGAAAACACCAAACGAGCATGTACTAGTTCAAGCTCATAAAATCCACGAATAAGTGACATTATCAAGCATTATTCCCTCTTCTCTTCAAGCTTGTCAAAAATGAAGAGAGACTTGAGTTAACTTTCCCGGACTCATTAAAATTTAACAGGAAAGATAAGGAATAAGTTTTGTTTTTGGGTTACAGTTGGTGGCAACATGTTTTCCTTGAACATAGCACTCTCTGAACTTTTTGATACTCATGTCTAAGTGTACACTTTCAGTTCAACTATCACTTTGATTTTCTTACTCCTCCACTTGTCATTTATTCCTGGGGAATCTGATCATGTCTCCTACATGACAGATAAGTCTAGTTGTCCTATCTAGAAAGTCAAAAGCTTCCTTGTGTCATCTTTGTGTCGTGCTCACTGTTCAAGGATTTATCCCTGTTTCTACTTATTATCCTAATTCCATCATTATCCTATCTGATATCACTTGTGTCTACCTTCCTTTATCCAGTCCCTAGTCACTCTTGTGATCTATTGGAGGATCTATTTCCTTCCTCATCATACCACGATTTCTCATCAGTATTCCCTGAAGAACGAATACCTAGAGTTTTGACGATGGTACCCTAGGATTCACTTTCATCATTGGTGAATTCCTTTGCTTCAATTGTCAATTATCACCTATTGATTGACAATCTATTGAATCCTTTCCATGTTCGACTTCAACACATCTATTGACATGGCTTGGATTGTACTGGTTCCTTTGGATTTTGATGAAGACCTTAGGTTCACATCTATAACCTAAGTTGTGCAAGTTTGTGTTGTGTTTACCTACAAAACTTCCATATTTTTGAAGACTCATCATTATTGTATATTGTGGCTTCGATGCACCTTTGTAATATACGTGGTCTTGTACCCGTATCATATGATGTACTCAAATATTCTTCAGGAGCTAGTTTTCTAGTATATTGAACATGGCATCCTCAGATATGATTTTGTATATGACATTGATATGTATTTGTTTTAGGTACTTCCTCTACCTCCTTGGACTTTTGAGTTCTCCAAGATAATCATTATAATGTATTTCGGCCATCGCTTCCCTCTGACCTCACACATTAGGGGGCATCTGTTATCAGCCAAAATGACACTTCTCCATCTGAGTATTGGCATTCCTCATGTCGGTACACAAAAGAAAAAATTTGGATTGAAGTGGCCAAAACACTATAGATGGGAATGACCTTTGATGCATTATCCTCAAACCAGCCTTGTATATTTTTATTATGAGTTTTGAGTTGCATACGCAACTATATACATTGCAACTCGCATGTACTTGAATACGTGAGTTTCCTTTGAGCAACTCGCATGTACTTGAATACGCGAGTTGCCTTTGAGCAACTCGCATATCATACATGAGTTGCCTATATTAATACCCATGTATACCTTAATTCGACATTAAAAAATATAAATTGATATTAAATAATATTAGTTGGGGCCTAATCCATAACTATCCCAACTATCTCAACCATCCCAACCTTCGAAACCACTGTATTTCCCAAAGTATAAATAGAGGCCTTGGGGTGGGGGATAAAAAAGGAATTTTGGAGAGAAAAGTTATGCTGGTGGTATATCTTCAGATTCTTTAAGCAGCAGAACTCAGAGTCCTTTGGTTGCAGAGGATTCCTTGTCTCGGAAGCTGGGTTGTATTCTTATCTTATTCATCGATTGTTAATAAAGAGAATTATTCTTCCAATCTTGTATTGTGTATATTTCATGTGTATTGGTTAATGAATATGTTTTTTTATATCATTAATATGCTTTTAATTTAACCTATAATATATATATGCATGAGATATTACTTGAAGGATTTTATCTTTGTAGGTCAAGAGGTACATCCCTAGAAGCTTTGGAAAGGAGTGGAGCGAGAGAAGATCAAGCTTGGATCAACCGTCGTGACTTTGTTCCTAATCTCTTTCCATTACCTGTAAAAAGCTGATTGTCTATAAGTTAGTAGTAAGTTGGTAACCCCAGACCCTAGGTTACAAGGGTTCTTTATCTTGAACAACACCCTCTCTCTCCTACAGCTGTTGTTGTTGTAGAATACCCTTCTCCTTAAGGGGGAGTGTTGAATTATTGTAACTTTGAAGAATATTCTACATGTATTTTATTGGTCCCCAATGTTCCTATCATGAGAATCATTTGTGTTTCTTTGTACCTCGATGTTCCTATCAGGAGAGTTACTAAGATTCATGAGGAAGTCCCCTCCATTGTAAGTCGGGTCATTAGTACCCTCTGGAATATATTCTTATATTAATTTATCCCAGTTATGTCTACTCGAGCCTACATAACTGATTTAAGTTTACTTGAGCCTACATAACTAGGTTAAATGTCAAGTGAATGAAAGAATATAAATAGAGTGAGGCACCTCTCATTTGATACACACACACTCACTTGTGTAGCGCATAAGAGAGAGAGAGAGAGAGAGAGAGAGAGAGAGAGAGAGAGAGAGAGAGAGAGCTGTAGCTAGAAAAGGAGGAGGTTCGGTTTTGGGTCTTACCTTTTAAATTGAGGAAGCTTTTGCTAGGTTTTTACCATTAGGGTTTTCCCCGGATAAATCTATGTTGTTCTTGTGATACTGTTTCTTTCAGTGATCCTGTCTATATGTTTTTATGAAATTGAAATTAAATGCTGATAAACTAGCTTATCATATGGAATTCTAACAACAAGAGGTTAACACGGGATGATGTGCACAAAATTTCTGTGAAATTCACTTCATATTATTTAAAGTCCACCATTGATTTGGTGGGGACCTTGATCATTAGTGAGTTGGAAGCTAAACTTCTAGATGCAAAAAGAGTCGAGGAGGACCTAAACCTGCAGCTCAAAACAAGAATACATGAATATGAGAGACTTGAAGAAGAGATCATACAATTCAATAAAAAACTTGATGAAGGATCTATCAAATCAAAGTTTGAGAATAACTCAAGGATTCTAGATGACATCCTGAATAGCCAAAGATCATCAAATGCTAGATCTAGTTGGGTTTTAACAAAGAAAAGAAACCAGAAAGTTTCTCTTTTACTAATCAAGGAGGAAACATGAAAATCTATGCTTAAGCACTAAAGAGTCTAGTTAAAAAGGAAGAGAGCAAGAAAGCTACCCTAAACTCTCAAGATAAAAACAAAAATAATATGGTGCCCAAGAGACCAAATAGATATCTGTAGATATTTTTGGGTCATTGTTAATCCTGTAATAAATTTGGTCATAAAGCCTTAAATTGTAGAGCTAATGAGAAGGTTCCTGAATACGAGAAGAAGTCATCAAATAAACCAAAATGAAATCATAAACTTTTTACATTTCTTAAAAAATATGACATACATCGTTACAAATGTAATAACCATGGACATATGGCAAGAGATTGTAAACTGATGACTCCTACAATGAAGACTGTTGCAATTAAGTCTCAAAACACAAAACAAAAGAAGTATTAGAGGGAAAAGGAAAAAAATGAAAGTTCCATTATTGCTCTATGTGCAACAAAAAACAAAAATCTATGGCACTTGGACAGTCGGTGTTCAAAACATATGACTGGTGACCCAAACAAATTCATAACACTGAAAGATAATAAGGGTAAAGTCACTTTTGGAGACAATCTGTCTTCCAATATAATTGGAAAAGAAACAATTGTTGTTAATAACAAGATCAAAGAAGAAGATGTATTACTAGTAGAAAACCTGAAGCCTAATCTCCTTAGTGTAATTCAAACATATGATCAAGGGCACATCTGTATTTTTGACTCGCAGAAATGTGAAATCAGGAAAAAGGACTTAGGAAGAGTTGTTGGAATTTGTATAAGAAATTCAAACAATGTGTACATCCTAGAAAATGAAAATCAATGTTACTTAAGTATGATTGATGAAAGTTGGTTATGGCACAAAAGGTTGGGACACTTAAATTTTGACAATCTTGTCAAAATAAGTAAGAAGGAAGATGTAAGAGACTTGTCTAAAATTGTAAAACCTCTAAACTCAATCTGTAAACATTGTCAACATGGGAAGCAAACTAGATCTAGCTTTAAAACAAAAAGACGTATGACTTTGCATCCTCTGGAAATAGTGCACATGGATCTCTATGGACCAACAAGAACTAAAATATTGCAAGGATACTATTATTTCATGTTGCTCATTGATGATTACACAAGGATGACTTGGGTGACATTTCTCAAGGAAAAATCAGAAGCTTTTGAGAAATTTAAAATCTTCAAAGAAATGGTTGAAAATGAGACACATATGAAAATCAAATGTATTAGATCCAACAATGGGGGAGAATTTAATTAAAATGAGTTCAATGAGTTTTTTGAGACACATGGAATTAAGAGACAATTTTCAGCTGCAAAGACTCCTCAGCAGAACAATGTTGTTGAAAGGAAAAATACAATAGTCCAAGAAGTTTCCAGAACAATGATTAATGAAGCAAATTTGTCAGATGCATATTGGAGAGAAGCTATATACACATCCATCTATATACTTAATAGAGGACAAATCAGAGTGAATAAGGATAAGACCCCTTATGAACTATGGTATGGAAGACTAGCCTCCATCAAATATTTGAAAGTATTTGTCTGTAATTGTTACATTAAAAGGAACGAGGATGACCTTGGCAAGTTTGACTCTAGGAACGATGAAGGAATATTTCTAGGATATTCATCCACCAAGAAGGCATATAGATGTTACAATAAAAGGTTACACAAGATTGTAGAAAGTGTATATGTAAGAGTAGATGATATAAAACCAAGAAGAGAAAGAAGTCATGATAGTGTTGAAATTACGAATAATGAAGAAAAGGAAGAGTTACAAGAGGATGAAAGTACTCATGATGAAAAAGAAATAATAGAAAAGGAAGATATACAGGAAAGTGAAGAAGAATCCCCAAGACCTGATACAAAAAATCCATCTAGAAGGATACAAAAGAATCATCCAGAAACACAGATCATAGGTGATAAAAATGTTGGAGTCAGTACAAGGAGACAAATATCATTTAATGAACAAGCCCTATTCTCAATAGTGGAACCTAATAATTTTACAGAAGCAAGAAAGAATAATGAATGGTTCAAAGCCATGAATGAAGAATTAGATCGGATTGAGAAAAATGAGACCTGGAAACTTGTCCCAAGACCTAAAGATAAGAGTGTTATAGGGACCAAATGGGTTTTCAAGAACAAATTCAACCAGGATGGTCAAGTGATAAGGAACAAGGAAATATTAGTCTGTAAAGGGTATGCTCAGGCAGAAGGGATTGATTTTGAAGAAATTTATGCTCCTGTGGAAAGACTTGAAGCAATCAAAATGTTTCTAGCGCTCTCTAGCCATAAAAAATTTAAAGTGTATCAAATGGATGTCAAGTCTGCATTTTTGAATGGAAAAATAGAAGAAGAGGTTTAAATTGAACAACCTGAAGGTTTTCTATTATCACAAAATAGAGAGTATGTTTGCTAACTAAAAAAGGCACTCTATGGTCTCAAACAAGCTCAAAGGGACTGGTTTTCAAGGCTAGACAGTTATTTAAAACAATAAGGATTTAAGAGAGGGGTCACTGAAAGTAATCTCTACTTAAAAATCGAAGATGAAAATCTGACCATTGTTGTTGTTTATGTAGATGAGATCATATTTGGAAGCAATTTACAAATACTACGTAAAATTTGTTTTTGAAATGAAGAAGGAATTCGCAATGTCAATGTTGGGTGAAATAACATTATTCTTGGATTACAAGTTTATCAAAAAGACAAAGGACTGTTTATCTCACAAAATAAGTACATCAAAGACATGCTTAAAATATTTAAGATGGAATAATCCAAACTTGTTAGAACTCCTATGATCACAGGTTGCAAATTAAGTAAGGACGACGAGTCTCTGGAAGAGGATCATACCATGTATAGATCCATGATAGGTATCCTGCTGTATGTGATAGCTACAAGACTAGATGTGATGCAAGCTGTAGGTTTGGTTTCTAGGTTCCAATCAAGTGCCACAAAAACTATTGTAACTATAGTAAAAAGGATTTTCAAATATATGAAAGGTACTATGGAGTATGGGTTATGGTACCCAAAAATTCAAGACTTTATCCTATAAGCATTTACTGATGCAGATTGGGCAGGAAGTGTGGATGATCGAAACAGTACCAAAGGAGCAGCGTTCTTCTTAGGAAATTGTTTGGTTTCATGGTTAAGTAAAAAAAATTCTTCCATTTCACTCTCCATGACAGAGGCCAAATATATTGTTGTTGCGTCATGTTTCACCCATGTCATTTGGATGAAGCATACACTAGAAGAATTTCTTGTGAAGTATGAGCACCCAATAATAATAAATTGTGATAATACTAGTGCCATAAGTATGTCAAAAAACCTTGTCATTCACTCCAGAACAAAACAAATACCAATAAAATATCATTTCCTAAGAGAACACGTGTCTCAGAAGGTTGTCAAACTGGAGTATGTTGACACAAAAGAATAGGTTGCTGACAATTTCACCAAGCCACTACCTAGGGAATCCTTTGAGCATATTATACAGAAATGGGAGTAACTCACTTTCAAAAATTGTAGAGGAGGAAGTGCAATCTCAGGGGGAGATTTGATGACAGGGGGAGTTGTTATAAAGAAGAAAGACATGAAATAATCAATAGCATAACACGTTATCCTTTGTCATTGTTGTCAAAGGGGGAGAATGTTTAGATGTTTCCATCAATGCCAAAGGGGGAGATTGTTGAGAATATAGTTGTCATTTATTTCAAAGGTGTTCATGAATGCCAAAGGAATAACCAATAGAAATGGTAGTAGGATGAATTCAGCAATGAAAAAGGAAATCTATTTATTGAGGAGTGAACAGAGAGTGCAGAAACTGTGTAAGATCAAAATTGTCTATGAAGAGCGTTG
Source organism: Pseudotsuga menziesii (assembly GCA_001517045.1). Taxonomy (NCBI): domain Eukaryota; kingdom Viridiplantae; phylum Streptophyta; class Pinopsida; order Pinales; family Pinaceae; genus Pseudotsuga; species Pseudotsuga menziesii. The sequence goes on along the minus strand of LPNX010971676.1, from coordinate 474,945 downwards.
TAGGAAGGAATTGATCGTTCCACTGATCAATTCAACCATAGATTTGAAGATATGTATCTTATATAGATCAATGGTGCAAAACAGAGAGTTTAAAGAGTGCCTATAGATCCATGGCTGAAATCAATTTTTCTTGGTGAAAGAAGGCCCAAGATAAGCTCAAACTAATCGTCCATATGACTAGAGATCGTGTGTTGGAGATTAGGCATGACCGAAGATCAATATCTAAGGAGTATTTTGCTGATAAAAAAACAAGAAAGATAAAAGGTGATTCGGGATGTAAAATTTAAAACTAATCGATGTAAATTGGATAGCAAGCAATGGTTGAGATCGATCTTGGAGAGTATCGATAGTATACAGTGATTTCGTTGGGAGGATTCGTGTGGTCAAAGAAAATTTTCATGTGCACCAAATTATATGAAATTTGCTTCATATTATTTGAAGTACACCGTTGATTTGGTGAGGAATTCGACCCGATGATGGTAAGGTTAGTTTGTTGGGTGAAGTGACAGGAGGTTAACATGGGTTGATGTGTGCAAAATTTCTATGAAATTCTCTTCATATTATCCGAAGTCCACCATTTATTTGGTGGGGACACTGATCTAATGGCGGTAAGATAATTCCGCTGAGTAAATAGCGAGGAGGATAACAAGGTGGATCAACCGCGAAATTGGAAACTAATTTCCACAAAGAATATCGAGATCAATAAACAAGATTGATCCTCAAAGTAGATCAATGACTGGGAGAACTTGCGTAGACAAATAAAATCTTGGTATGCACGGAATTTTAATGAAATCCTTCTTATGTTATTTGAAGTCCACCGTCGATCTTAATCCAACGATTAGTAACAATTCTACTGATTTAACTAGTAAGGTGGTTAACAACAAAGGTTGGATGCAAAATTTTAATGTAATCCACTCTATTATTTTGAGTCCACCATCGATCGGGGTGGATCAATATCCAACGGTCTTAAATGATTCCGTTGATTCAACTAGCAGGGAAATTAACAACAGAGGCTCAACACGAAATTCAATGGCTTAGGATGGTTGCGGAAATGGAGAAGTAGAAGGACATGATTGGAATATTAAACACAAATCAATCAACAGGAAATTAGCTTAGTTGTTTTGAAGAGGCACGATCAAAGAATGAAATGGCGCAATGGTGAAGAGATGTTTCTACAGGAAGTGTTAAGGTATTTATTGATAGAATAATTGAAGGAAATAAGTTGTCTCTGTGATTATGAATGACAGATTTCATGAAGTGAATAGTGTTATAAATAAAAATGACACATCTCTTCCTGTGACCACTTTCCCATGACGACACTTCATGAAAGTCATTGAAAGTCACTGAAAAAACACCTAACTTGGAGGACTCATATCTAGAGTTTTGTAACTCTGTTTGACCTCACCACTACACTATTGGAAAGGTATCTATGTTAGCTAAAACATTCTAGAAGACATCAAAGTCTGAAAATGCCTAGAAGTACCCTTAAAATGAGATTTTTTTATGTGTATGTGAGGAAACCCACGTATGTACGTGACTTGCTATTTATAATACTCGTGTACGCCTTAAATACATGATGTTTTGCATTGGAAACTATGTATACCTCCTCACGTACACGACTGTTGTCTTTGCAACCTGCGTATGCCTCCTAAAAATGTAAAAAAAAATACGTATTTTGAAATTCGGGTAGTTTGGGTAGTTATGCAATTGACTCCTTCAGTTGTAACTACTTTTTCTTTGACCCTAACTCTTCATTAAGTAAATAAATAGAGGTGAGGTCCATGAGAGGAGACTTGAATATTTGCATCATTATGGTGGAGGAATTGGGACTCTCTTTTCCCACACCTTTGCCCTAGAAGCATTATCCTTGTGTTGCAGAGCTTGGAGGCTGAGTTCCTGTTGAGGCCTGGAAATTCGAAGGCAACAATAGCAAGGGATTATCCCCAGTCAACGTTCCCAACTGGCCCGTGACTGTTTGGTGTAGGGAATCTGTCTGGTTTGCGGTTCGGCTACCGTAGGTCAAGTAACAAAAACAAAGGGTTTTATCAGTTGCAGACCGGTCCACCGTATATATTTTTGAATTTTTGACTTTAGTTATGATATGCAAGTGTCTATATAAGATGCAAATTGATGAAGAATGTGAGGAGTGGTCACAATGTGATGCGCATGTTCTTACCTCTCATCTTAGACTCTCTCACATCTAAATCACACACAACTGGAAAAACAAATGCTAACTAAGCTATCCCTAGGGAGCAAGATTATTAATTCATGAGTAATGTGATACTGTCCACATGTTAAGATAAATCACAGATAGTTGTTCTTGAAATCAAAACACATAAACATGATAAAGATATATGTTAGTTTCTCATCATATAAGCTAGCATTATGATCTTAGGATCTTTTCACTGAGAGAATAACAAGCACAACAATAAAACATAAGCACATCACAAGAGACAAGAGACACAAAGAGTTTTCCTCTGGGAAACCATAAAGGAGAAAACGATGCAACTTCCTCAAAGATAGAATCAGCACAAAATGGTAAGACCCCAAAACGGTAAGATGCACTCCCGACAACAGCAGTCTCTTTCTCTCACACTGAGAGAGATTCTCCTCCCTCACTCATGTGCCCCAATAAGTGAGTGTGAGTGTTGCAAGTGAGATAAATAGAGAGGCTCACTCTCTATTTATATTCTTCCATTCACTTGAGGTGCACTCCAACATGTCGGCCTCGCTTAACAATTACTTACTAGATCCGACATCTCTAGGAGTGTCTAATAACCCTAGTGCCCCACCACTTGTGGGGACTTTGCCTCCTCTGACCAATAGGAGGGTAACACAATGGTGGGGACTATTGCCCCAACTTACAATGACTCACCTAGGGTCGAATTCACTAGGATAGTCTAATAACCCAAGGGCCCCACAACTGTGGGGACTTTAACCCTTGACCAATAGGAGGGTTACCCATAATGACTTGACATGACTTTCACATTATAGAAACTTCCCGATCAGAACATCAGGGCATGACATGACTCAAATACATTACAATACATCCCGGAATAAACATCGGGTTACAATACATAAGAAATACGGATGAATACATTTCGAAGTTACAATTACATCAACACTCCCTCTTAACTAGGAAGGTATTCTCTCAACACAATTTATTAGCACAAGTCTTCTTCTCTGTATCATCTGAATCATCGTCAACTTCTTGTCATATTTATTTTCAAGTCATCTTCATCTTTAGTCATCTTTTATCTGGATCTGGATCATCTCTCGATCTGGATCATCTCTCGATCTGGATCATCGTCACTAGATCATACTCGATCTGGAACATCATCACTGGATCATACTCGATCTGCAACATCGTCATCGGATATACTCGATCTGCAACATTGTCACTGGATCATACTCGATCTGGAACATTGTTACTAGATCATACTCGATCTGGAACATCACTGCTAGATCTGGATCATCACTGGATCTGGATCATCACTGGATCTGGATCATCATCACTGGATCTGGATCATCATCACTGGATCTGGATCATCTCTCAATCTGGATCAACATCACTGGATCTGGATCATCACACGATATGGATCAACATCACTGGATCTAGATCATCACTGGATCTGGATCATCATCACTGGACTGGATCTGGATCATCATCACTAGACTGGATCTGGATCATCACTCGATCTGGATCATCACTGCTAGATCTGGATCATCACTCAATCTGGATCTCTCAGAGTCATCATAACTGGATTTGGATCATAGCTCGATCTGGATCTCATCTGGTCATCATCATGTGTGTGATATCTCGTCATAGGAAGTTCTACAGAGCCATCCTTCTTTCATGTTGGTTGTAGGCCTAGCCAATAGGTAGGTATTTGCTCAGTACTTATATCTGACCTACTCGTCAGAAAGGCACACCCAGCACTTACATCTGACCTACTCGTCAGAAAGGCATGCCCAACACTCACATCTGATCATGTAGTAAACTATGATCACATCAGAAAGGCCCAGCACTCACATTCACCAGCATGGTAGGCACATCTACTACCATCTGTGAAATGGCTTCAACACTTATATCTAACCTACTCGTCAGAAAGACATACTTCCATCCAGGAGGGAACACATCCTACTCACAGTGATGAAAGATTCCCATACTTTCATCCAGGCTGGAATCACATCCTGCTCACAATGATGGAAGACTTCTATCCAGGCGGGAACACATCCTACTCACAGTGATGAAATATTTCCATACTTTCATCCAGGCTGGAATCGCATCCTGCTCATAGTGATAGAAGATTTATGCACTTACATCTGACCTACTCGTCAAAAGGGCATGCACTCACATCTGACTTGGTAGGAACTGAATCCTACACCCTCGTCAAAATGGCCCCCAGTCCCAGACTGAGCTACCTGGTAACTGACTAGGTGCCTCCACTCTCCCGGAGAGTGGCAGTTGCCCTTACATCTGTCCTACTCGACAGAATGGCCAACACTCACATCTGACATGGGAGGAACCTAATCCTTTAGCCATGACAGAATGGTTCAGCCCTTACATCTGAACTACTTGTCAGAATGGCTTTGTCAGTCCCTGACTGAGTGTTCCTGGTAACTGACCAGGTACCTCCATTCCCAGAATGAAAATCAACACTTATATCTGACATGGAAGGACCCAAATCCTCTCACCATGATAGAATGGCTCAGCCCTTATATCTGACCTACTCGTCAAAATGGCTATGGATCTCAGCACTCATATCTGACATGGAAGGAATTGAATCCTCTCACCATGACAAAATGGCTCAGCCCTTACATCTGACCTGCTCATCAGAATGGCTTTGGGACTCATCACTTTCCCTTGGAGGGAACCTCGATCTGGAGAACACCAAGCTTCTCCCTGAAGTACTCGAACTTCACTCTGGCCAATGGCTTCATCAACACATCAACTATCTGTTCCTCCATCACAACATATTGGAGCTTCACTGCTCCTCTCCGCACCATATCCCTGATATAGTGATACTTGATCTCAATGTGCTTTGACTTGTCATGGAACACTATATTCTCTGAAAACTTCATGCAACTCTGGTTGTCACAATGTATACAAGTAGCATCCATCTGGAGATCAAATAAATTAGACAGTCGCTTCCATAGGCATACTGCCTCACAACTAGTTGAACAAGCTGTGACATACTCTGCTTCAGCTATCCTCAGTGCCACACAAGATTTCTTCCTGCTAAACCAAGAGATCACACCCGATCCCATACTGAAGCAACATCCTGAAGTACTCTTTCTGTCGATGGCACTACCTGCCCAATCTGAATCAACATAACCCTCTAGGTTAATCTTTTTATTCGCATCATACTTGAGCCCATAATCAATTGTACCCCTCAGTTACCTCAGAATATGCTTTATAGCAATCAAGTGAACATGTCTCGGATCTGTCAGGAACTGGCTCAAGGTGTTCACAGCAAAGCACATATCTGGTCTTGTGTTTGTCAGGTACATCAAGGACCCAATCATAGCATCAATCGTCTCTAATGAAGCATTACTTAACAGCTTCAGGTTCGATGCCATAGGTATGGCCATAGCCTTGCAGTCCATCATCCCAAACCTCTTCAGGATCTCTACTGCATACTTCCCTTGTCCAAGGAAGATTCCATCTGTACTCTGCCACACCTCCATACCTAGAAAGTAATGCATCATCCCCAAGTCCTTCATTTTGAACTCAGCAGCAAGATTTCTCTTCGTATTAGCAATCAACCCATCTGTACCATGTCGAACCTTAAGATATTCTGTAGTTACTCCCTCTGGAGCGGAGCGTCATACTCCCTATGTCTTCTGTACTCTATGTTATGAACATTCTGTACCGAAGTGATAAGTAGCTTCCTATGCTACTAATATTCTATGTGACCATCTAGTGTATAGACTTGTATCTTCAACCTTGTAGCAAGGGTTAATATCTTCATCAAGCTCATCATATATGTGTTTAAACTCTTACTAGCTGCAAATGTCTCTTCGTAGTCTATGCCTTCTTTTCATGAGAAGCTTCGAGCTACGAATCTTGCTTTGTATCCCACGATGTTTCCATCTACTGCATGATGGAACTACGAAATTCTCTTCATGTATTGATACTTCATCCTAGACATCATTCTTCTTGAATTGGTATTCCCTTTCTTCTTGGTGGCTGGAAGGTTCTGCATCAATGATGTCACTGCACTCGTCATATTATTCTTCATCTTGAACTATCGTTACTTGTTCTTCGGAACAAGTCTTCATTCTTCTTTGCTTGTGGGAGATTATGTATGCGATCTTTCCTACAATTCAAATACATTTGTATGGTTAGAAACATTTCATAAGGAATATTTATACTGGAAATTTCTTATGCATAAATATATGATCATGCAACTACTTTCGCCAATACAACATTCATCCATATCTCACTGAAACTTTCTAGATGCCTTCCATCTCTACCAGGACAACATTGAGATTGTGCACTTAATCCAATATGTCAGCAAAGAGGTTTCATTCTAGATAAGTAGCAATGGAGATTTGTGTAGCACCATGAGCTACTTACCCATCACATGCATGCAATACATCAACTGAATATAAACAAATGCATAACAAAACAATATCATGAAATGAAAATTGAATACTTATCTTTATTTGTTTCGTGGGTAGACTTCTTCTTGAGCCTTTGACTTCATCATCTTCTTCATTCATAATAGCATCGTTTCTTATCCAAATGCTAGGATGGATAAGGGGTTCTTCAAGAGTTGAGTCCTTCGTATTCCTCATTGTTTGAGGGATCTTCTTTGGATGGTGAGAGCTTGATCTTCAGTTTCTTCCATCTTCCCTTCTCTTCTTATGAATCGAGCTTCTTCTTCTTCTCGGAGTCTGCTGAAAGTAATCACTTCCTTCTGGCACACATTCCTCGCATGAATGAATCACATGATCCTAGGAGTCCATTCAAGGTGTCCATCACCACTTCTGCATTCTTCACTTCTTCTTTTACATTCTTGATTTGAGAGACTCTTATGACTGCGTGGTCTTTGCATTCTGGATCTTCACATTCTTCAACTGGTTTCTTAAGGTTGTATTCTGATTTCTATTCTTCCCTTCAAATAGCTTGGTCAAGGAATCAAACCTCATCAGTTTCTTTAGGGAAGACACTTGTAGTACAAGTTGATTCATGACTGAATCATCAATGATCTTCTAGGCTTTGACCAAGTTCTTCTTGTGAAAGGCTTCTAGCCTCATCTCCCTCTGAAACTGGAACCTCTCTACTCATGTAGGTTTCCAATCCATTTTCTTCAGAGAGATCAAATACTTCTATGCTTGGAATTTGTCAACTTCACCAAGCTTATCATCAAGCTGATGTGATAGATCACTTTGAAATGAGAACCTCAAATGAAAATAGCAAAGGATTAGATCTTACCGATTTGAGGTGTCCGTCCTGGTTCCAGAGCTGGTTGATCTAGGCTTTGTCACAGAAACCCTAATTTTCAAAACTTGGACTCTTTCATATTTTATTGGATAGACAGATATATCTCTTCAAATGGAGTTGTCCAATGTACTCCTTTTCTGAAAATAGTGGAGGGAAGCTCCCGAAATAGGAAACCCTAATTTTCCAATTTCTTCTGCAGAAATTCCTGTTACTGTTTCTGTGATATCTCTGACATTGTGGCTCCTCTGTGTCTGACATTTTTCATTGAGGTAACCTCGCATGTCTCTGATCCAACACCATAGGTTTCATCATAATTGGTTTCACCATTTGGGATTTATGATCCTTTTCCCAAGATGACCTGTTACAGGACTGTTCAGAATAGCGAAGTTTTACGGTATGCCACGTATCACTGGTTGATATTCTAAGTCTGATATTCATAGAACCAAAATTAAATTCCATTCCCTTTCTGGAACATCTTCAATAATTCCATTTGGACCTCTGTATCCCAAGATATTGCAATTCTCCCCAGGTGTCATGTTTAGGGATGAATTCTGGAAGAGGCTGGAACCCTAACTTGGAGGGATCCTATCTCCCAGAATATAGTGAATATGAGGATGATGTTTGGACATAGTGTTGATCAGGATTGTCTCTTCAGCTCCTGAAAGTTTCAGCTCCTAATCCTTTTCCAATCTCGGAATATAGTGAATGTACCAAAACTTAGCATTTTTAGTATTTAGGGTTTTTTTAGCTCGGGGTCAAACTAGGGTTTGACTTTCCCGGAGTTTCACCCAACCAAATTTCTTGATCCAGGTCTCTGAACTTCGGTTTTGAAGAGGATAAAAATCCTATGCTGGTCTCACTCAAAAATTCCTCTTCTGTAGAAATCCCTAATTTCCGCATCGAAAACTGAAAATGCTCGGAATCGAATTCCGCTTCAACAGAAAGATGCACCCTTCAATGGAGAGTCAGCCTAGCATACTTTTGCTGATGGATTGTGGAGAGAGACCCAAAATTAAGAAACCCTAGATTCTATAGCTGCACAATGTCTTCTTCTTAGTTTAGCTCTGATACCATGTTAGTTTTTCATCATATAAGCTAGCATTATGATCTTAGGATCTTTTCATTGAGAGAATAACAAGCACAACAATAAAACATAAGCACATCACAAGAGACAAGAGACACAAAGAGTTTTCCTCAGGGAAACCATAAAGGAGAAAACCCCACAACTTCCTCAGATATAGAATCATCACAAAATGGTAAGACCCCAAAACAGTAAGATGCACTCCCGACAGCATCAGTCTCTTTCTCTCACACTTAGAGAGCTTCTCCTCCCTCACTCATGTGCCCCAATAAGTGAGTGTGAGTGTTGAAAGTGAGATAAATAGAGAGACTCACTCTCTATTTATATTCTTCCATTCACTTGAGGTGCACTCCAACATGTCGGCCTCACTTAACAATTACTTACTGGAGCCGACATCTCTAGGAGTGTCTAATAACCCTAGTGCCCCACCACTTGTGGGGACTTTGCCTCCTCCGACCAATAGGAGGGTAACACAATGGTGGGGACTATTGCCCCCACTTACAATGACTCACCTAGGGTCAACTTCACTAGGATAGTCTAATAACCCAAGGGCCCCACAACTGTGGGGACTTTAACCCTTGACCAATAGGAGGGTTACCCATAATGACTTGTCATGACTTTCACATTATAGAAACTTCCTGATCGAAACATCGAGGCATGACATGACTCAAATACATTACAATACACCCCGGAATAAACATCGGGTTACAATACATAAGAAATACGAATGAATACATTCTGAAGTTACAATTAAATCAACAATATACACAACAAGATAGCTCGTCATATGTTAAAACATCCATTACTCAGTGGAAATTATCACAGAATAAACCAGAGAACATTCAAATAAGAACATAGGTTCAGAAAGTTAAAACGCTCTCATAGTTAATGAAACACAGCTGAAAACGAAATAGTTCCTCTTCAACATTGTTCATTTCATCACATTTGAACATTCCACACAACACTTTCTCCAACAGGAAAAATTTGTAATTTTATTATTGCAAAACGAAGTAGTTCCTCTTACAAAGAGTAGCTCACAAGTTTCTCTAGGAAAAACCCCCCCCTCATATCTAAATCTTCTATATTTATACAAAAAGAGAAAAACTATTGGGCTTCCCACAAATGAATCTTAGGCTTCCCCAACGCTTTACCTCCCATACTTTTCTTTAATATATTACAATAAAAAAATAAAGTGCTTATGAGGAGGGTCCCACTTGACGATTCAAGAACTTCTTCCACGCTAAAGCCTCTGAGGCACTGCTTTTGAACTCGGAAGGTTCTAAGAAACGAATATTAATTTCAAATTTAGAGACCTGATTTCTTATTACTTCTATTCTAGCTGCGCGCAGACGAATTTGGTCCTCTAGCAACTGCACACTAACCGCGGAATGAGCTACTTCATTCCTCGGGATCTGCTCATCTAGGGCTTTGATGTGCTAGATCCTTTGTCCATCTTCATGATATCTTCTTTGAAACATCTCCAAAAATAGGTTGTGGTCTGGAAAGCTAACCATTCTCTGTTCAGCCTCAACCTGGCAACAATTATAAGTAATCAAAAGTCTCTTGAATAACTCTGCACAAGCCCTCTTTGTCTTCTTGACAACCTTCTTGAATTCTTCAGCTGTGTTTATGGAAAACTCCAATAAATCGTAGTCTTGCCTCAGGGGTTGTTGATCTTTTGATGGTAGATCTACAGGGGTTTCTTCATTCGCTTCTAATCTTGCCATCCTTCCCATTAGGATTTCTAAGATATCCTATGATCTGTCTACAAAATATGAAGAGGTTTCCAAAATCTCTTCCAGCCAATTGTCTACCTGCAATATTTTGCACCTTTCTTCCTCCATGGCTACTTGTAGCTGGTGCATCTTACTCCTTTGTGATAGTACATGCTCCTTGAAAGGCTTAAGATTGACTTGTTGTTCCCTGGCCTCTTCTAGAGCTCCTATTAATGAGGTGACCTGTCCTTTAAGCTCTGTAGTCTGCCCATGAGATTGCCTCTCAAATTCCTCCAACGTAGCTTTCTGTAGCTCCAACTCCCCTATCTTACCTAGCAGCCGCTCCTTTTCTGTGTGAAGTCTTTCACATATCGTCTTCAACTCATCCTTTTCTATTATTAACCCTTGACATTCCTGCTGCAATTTCTCTAGACTTCCTTGGGAAGCCTCCAAAGATCTCTTCTCTACTTGGAGGGACTGGAGCTCAGCTTTTGAAGACTTTATTTCATATTGTATGTCTTCAAACTTTCTTTTCAATCTACTAATTTCCTCTCTCTCTCTTCTTAGGGTATCCTTTAGCTAGGCAACAGACTTCTTTGACTGTTTAAGATCAGTCATTATCCGATCTACATTGTCCTCAGAAGCATGGATCAATGCAGCCCCAACTTTGATGGTGAATCTAGGGTCCTTGTCTGTCCCATATACTACGGTTGTATCGTTTATCATTTTACCCGACTTCCTCCCAGTATCGACCTTTCACTCTGTCCTCTTCACTATTATTTTCCCTTCCCTGTCATACAAAATAGTGTTGAAATCTCGTACCTCCTCCCCTTTCTTATGCTCGAAAGGGATTAGCCTCAGGGTAGGGACCATAGCCTGTCCTATTGTGCTACCAGTAGCTTCCTCAAGATCTTGAATATCAGGGTGTTGCAGCTGCAACCGTTCTCCCCAAATCTCTTAAATTTTGGGCCCCTCCTCATGATGGAATATTACTTCAGGTTGTTTTATCCTTGATTGTTGATCATGTTTTAAGTTTGGATATTTTTAATGATTTATATGCATCCTGTTCCCGGAATTTGTTTGTGTTTGAATGTTGCAGCGGGTCGCAGAATTGAGTTTAGTATTGATGATTGTTCTCTTATGGGTCGCTGTTGCGGAGGTATAGTAGGTTTCTGTCCATTATTGATTTTTAAAGCTGTCTAAACACTTAGAATATTTATATTGATCAGGAGTCATTCTTTTTGTATCGGAAGCCGGAGCCTTTTCGCTTCCGCCGTTGCGAAAACCAGAGTAGTTTAGCACCCAAAGTCCAAATCTTCCTGACTGTCGATGCATGTTGACCTGATTTAGCCATGTACCGGAAGTTGTTTTTCTTCCGCCGTTGCGGCTAGGGAAGTCATTTGGCTTCCGAAGTGCAAACCCGTCTGACTTTCGACTGTGCATCGTGTGGCTCTAGCCTTCTCTTTTCTGTCTTTGCGTCTCTCAAAGTCATTTGGCTTCCGAAGTGAAAATCCATCCGACTGCCGATTAAAGCCTCTCCTGCCCATGTTGCGCGTAGCTTTAGCCCTTCTCGTTTTCGCCGTTACGGCTAGGCAAAGCCTTTGGCTTACGATGTCAGTATCCTTCTGAATTCCACGGTAGTGCACCTGGCCATTTCTTGTGGGATAGCAGTTTCAGTTTGTATAATCTGCTGTTTCGTTTTATAACGTAGTACCAATGAGTAATACACTTGGATTAATTGCAGATGGACATAAGGAACTGATGCGCGAAGATGTAAAGGAGCAGTTTGGAAAGAATCGAAAAGAAACTGACCAGATCGTTAAAAGGGCCATCGAAGCAGAAGGAAAAGTCGATAATGATAAAGGCACGAACCTGACTGTCTGTCTGTTACTAAAACGTTCCTAAGTGTATACAGACAACATAGAAGAATATGAAGCGTTGGAAGAACTGGAAGGTCACACGTCCGGGGCAGCCCAAACGATCGGCTGCTGTAGTTTAAATACTTGAAAGTTAGAATTTAGAAAAGGACTTTTTCCCTGGAAAAATTTGTAAACCATTTGCTTGTAAGAGGAACTATTTCGTTTTAGAATCAGAAACTGCAACTTTTTCCTGCTGGAGAAAGCGAAAGGTGGAATGTATCAATGTTATTTAATGAACAATGTTGAAGGGGAACTATTTCATTTTCAGTTCTGTTTCATTAACTGTGAGAGTTTTTAACTTCCTAAACCTATGTTCTTGTTGAATGCTTTTCAGTATATTTTGCGATGTTTTCCACTGTGAGTAATGAATGTTGTTCATAAAACAATTGGCTAACTGGTTGTTCAAAAAATCTGAAAATTGTTCATGTGTCCTGAAAGAAGTATCTGTAACTTTTCATTATGCATGTACAAAATATATTACTCACCAATGAATGATAATCCTGCTCCCTAGGGATAGTTTAGGTAGTTAGTTTATTTTCTTGTTGTATGTGATTTAGATGCTAGTGAGTCTAAGACTAGAGGTAAGAACCTGCACATCACATTGTGACTGCTCCTCGCATCTTATCGCCCTGCATGGTTAATTAGGCACTTGCATATCATAACTAAGTCAAAAAATACAAAAGTACACGGTGGACCAGACCGCAACCGGTAAAGCCTTTATTTTTGTTACTTTGACCTACGGTAGCCGGACCGCAAACCAGACGGATTCCCTATACCAAACAGTCAACGGTCTAGTTGGGAACGTTAACTAGGGAGAATCCCTTACTATTGTTGCCTGTGAATTTCGGGGCCTCAACAGTTTTGGCACTCGAAGGAGGGCCACCAGTGTATGGCTAGCTGAGGAAACCCGTTTTCCCGAGATTATTCCACCAGTAACAGTTCTGAAAGCAGTGGGTTTCATAATCCAATTCCGGAAGAAAGAGAACATCTAAATTCTGTTGGAAATGAAATTGTTAATGATCTGAGAAGACACACCAGGGCGTATGTAAAGAATATTGGAGGATTGCCAATCATCCCTGAATTTCCCAGAAGAGAGTATAAAAGGAAAGATCATCCTGTAGTGGAAGACTCAGTGTTGGTTGGAGACTGGGAAGAGCTTGTAGAAATATCCTTACAAGAAGTTGTACTACCTTTGAACCAAGAAGGCCCAGATACCCCTCACAGTTCTCCTGCTCACACTCATTTTGGCTCACCTCCTCACTCTCCACCTAGACTCATGGCAGGAGTAAATGCTAATACACCACCTAAACCACCTAATCCACCACCTGCATGGAGATCCAGATCACCATTAAACCTAACACCTCCATTACACGACCTACCTCAAGCCTTTGACAAGATGTTGCCCAAGTTTGACCCAAATGAGAAAATACTAGTAGATGATCATCTACAAAGTTTTTACTTGGCAATTGAAGGATTAAGGGCCGGGGAATATGAATATGTGGTATGCAGACTGTTCCCGCATACCCTTAAAGGAGCTGCAGCATCATGGTACTTTGGATTGCCTGCTAACTCTATCCCTGATTGGGATACCTTCAAAATAATTTTCATAAGTAAGTATGCAACTCAGAAAACTCATGCAGCTCTCATGAAAGGGATGTGCGCGTTGAAGAAAGAAAGAAAAGAAAAGGTGCACAATTTCACACAACGGTTTGCAGCCTATCTTAAGAATTTTTCTGAAACAGATAAACCTTTAGACAAAGTTCTGATTGAATATTATACTTCAGCTTTAGGCCCTGATTTGGCCATGTTTGCCAAGGGTAGGGCCAATCCTACTTTGACAGAAACCTATGAAGAGACAGAGGTAGTGGAAGCTGAAAGAGAAAGTATTGAAGATTACCCAGAACAATCAGGAGAGAAAGGTGCAGGAAGAAAAGCCTTATTGTTTACTAAGCCTAAGGAAGAAAAGTCGCCATATTTGGAAAATATGGCCAAAATGATGCAGAAGCTTTCCAACAAAATAATATATATGGAGAAAGAAAAGGAAACACAAAAGTTTTATAAGCCATATTATAAGAAAAGAGAGGATAACCATCAGTCTCAACCTCCTCTGCACAATACTGCATCTATGAATTTAACAGAGGTAGGCATGGACAATTTTTGCACTTTCCACCAACAGTCGCACTCTGAAAAGAATTGTACTCAATGGATAAATTCGATGACATTGGTCATGAATCAGCTTCTGGATTCTAGACTAACAGAAGATGGAGATGAAGAGAGAAAAGAGAAGACTACGTCAACAAAGGAACAGGAAGAAGAAACCATGGCTTTGTGGGATTCTGTTTCATTATTTGATGCTGAAGAGGAAGAGAATCAGAGCTACAAGGACGTCATGGAAACCAACATAGCAACAAGAAGCCAAGGGCCAATCAAAGAAAACAGTCTCATCCTACCAAAGATTAAAAGGCTGCAAAGAAATGCAAAGAGATTTCAAAATAAATCCTTGGCTGATAAGATTCCAGAATTCACTATTACCAGCCAAGATCCAAAGCAGAATGATACGTTGGCTAGGCCAAATGAAAGAAAGATGAATGCTGATAAAACTCACCCCATTGAGCAGCCGATGGATTATGACATAGTGGAGGATTTGAAGAAGGTAAAAGTGAATGTTCCACTCTTCGAAATGTGTAAAGTGCCACAGCAAAAAGAAAGACTGTTGAAATCACTTGAAGCATTGGATGAGAAGCTGCACGCTAACAATCAACCTCAGGAAGAAGAAGAAATTGGAGAAACTAGCGTTGGAGGTAAGTCTAAAAGCAAACATCCACCTTTCCTCCTCACGTTTGAAATTTTCAATCATAATGTAGATAATTGCTTGGTAGACTTAGGGGCATCGGTTAATGTTATGCCCATATCAGTCTGTAAAAATATCAATGGGAAGCCTATGCCATCCACGTGGAGGGTGGTTCAATTGGACAGAATGGATGTAAAGGTAATTGGTGAGATGGAAGATGTCCTAGTCTGTCTGGCATCTAATGACAAAGTATGCCAATTTATTAACATCGTGGTGGCTGATATACCAGATGCTTACAGTCTTGTCCTGAGCAGAGATTGGTCGGCCAAATTAAATGGATATTTCACCTCATATTGGTCCCATCTTTGGTTTCCATACAAAGGGAGTCCAAACCAGATTAAAATTCTAAGAGAGCCTCACATGAAGTACAATGTTACTCAATTGGAGGAGAAGAATGTACCAGTGGATTATGTATTGGGAAACTATTTTATTGAGTTGGAACTAGGGAATTATCAAGCGGAAGAAGCCAGCAACACATATGACACCCAGCTTGATCTCCTTCGATTCTCACAGGCTGATGAGATTGACTATAATATAGTAAGCTTAGCAGTAGGAGTAGATTCACCTTCAGTAGTTAGTGATTTTTGGATTTTGTTTTTTGATGGCTCTAAGACATTAGAAGGGTTAGGGGCTGGCTATGTCCTGATCAACCCATAGAAGAATAAACATTTCCTTTCATGTAGATTAGAGTTTGAGTGTACTAATAATACAGCTGAATACGAAGGACTGGTGCAGGGAATAAAGAAGGCAATTGAATTAAAGGTAAGTAATCTAAAAGTTTTTGGGGATTCTGAAATTATTGTGAAACAAATCCGGAATCAGATACATTGTGTTTCTCCTCACTTAAAGGCTTACCAGAATGAGGTATGGGATTTGATTAAATGTTTTAATGCATTCAACATTATTTGAATTCCAAGAATTAAAAACGTAGCAGCTGACCTGTTGGCCACATCGGCTACTAGGCTCGTACCCACTAATAATCGATGTTCTGTTGAACTGCTTTTCAATCCCTCAGTATCGGATATGATCACCAACTTGCGAGTGTTCGACGATGATCAACCGATAATAGAATGCTTGACAAATGACGAGGTCTTTAAAGGAGCCATTATAGATGATGAGGAACATCAGGCAGAAATGAAATATGACAATTTCATTCCTAAAGGTGTCAGAACGTTAGAAAAAATGTTCGATTTAAACGAAAAGTTCAGAAGACCAACCAACGTGAAGACTCACAGCTCATCTCTACAGTTCGGGCTGATAAATTTAGGGACTGAGACGAATCCCAAATTTGTGAATCTTGGCAAGTGTTGTTCACCAGCAGAAAGAGACAAATTCATCAATCTATTTAAACAATATAAAGATGTTTTCGCATGGACGTACGAAGATTTGAAAACATACGACACCAGCATCATCAAGCATATCGTCCCCATTAAAGCAGGCGTCAAGCCATATCAGCAACCGTTAAGAAAAATGCATCCAAAATTGGAACCGCTGATTCAGAGTGAAGTGAAGAAATTACTGGATGCTAGAATCATTTTCAAAGTTAGACACTTTGAGTGGGTATCAAATCTGGTACCAGTAAGAAAAAAGTATGGAGAAATCAGACTCTGCGTGGATTTCAGAAATCTAAACCACACTTCCCATAAAGATAACTACCCTGTGCCACCCATGGAGCAATTGCTGCAAATGGTCTCGGGTTCTAAACTGTTTTCATTAATAGATGGTTTTTCTGGCTACAATCAAGTGTTAGTAGCCGAAGAAGACAGATTAAAGACAACGTTCAAGACCAAATGGGGAACCTTTTCCTATAGGAGAATGCCCTTTGGGCTTATAAATGCTGGAGCAACCTTTCAGAGAGCTATGGACATAGATTTCTGCGGAATGATTGGCCGAAGTGCTGTAGTATACCTTGAAGATATTAAAATATTCTTGAAGCGAAGAGAAGAGCATGCGTTTCACTTAAGGCAAATTTTCGAACGCTGTCGGAAATACGGCATCTCACTCAATCCTAAGAAGTGTGTGTTCACTGTCACGGAGGGCAAGTTGCTAGGTCATATAGTTTCGAAGAAAGGAATATCTATAGATCCAGAAAGAATTAAGGCTAATGAACAAATCCCCTTGCCCCATAATAAAAAGGGGATGCAATCATTTATGGGAACAATAAACTTCGTGCGAATATTTGTGCCTGATTTTGCTCAGATTGTCAAACCACTGCAGCAGATGGTGAAGCAAAATGCACTATTCAAGTGGACAAAAATTGAGAAGAGTGCATTTAGCAAAATCAAAACTGTTGTCGCACACGCACCATCCTTGAAAATCCCAAATTTTGACAAAGATTTTATCTTGTATACCTTTGCATCCGATGATTCACTAGCGGCTGTGCTCACCCAAAAGGAAGATGGGGGGGATGAATTCCCAATATCCTTTATGAGTACTGGTCTGCAGGGGGCCTAATTGAACTACCCAGCTGTTGATAAACAAGATTACCCTATATTCAAGGCAATAAAACAATTCAGGCCTTATCTTTTAAAAAATAGAACCAAGGTAATCGTCCCCTACCCAGCTGTAAGGTCTCTTCTTATACAGAAGGAGTTGGGAGAAAGAAGAGGCAACTGGGTAACAGCTCTTCAAGAGTATGACCTTGAATTCAAGCCAGCATCTATAGTTAAAGGACAAGGGTTATGCAAACAGATGACTGAAAATGGAAAAAATGAAGAACACGCCTGGGAAGATGAAGCCGAATTACATGTAATGGAGGTATGTCCTTTGTTTACAACTCCCGAGTCTTGGTATAGAGACCTTGTGCATTACATGCAGGTAGGACTGTTGCCAAAACATTGGAATTCCAAGCAAAGGAGAGTGCTGCGTCTTAAATCATCCGCATATCAACTTGTTGAAGGGGTATTATTCAGAAAGAATTATGACGGGGTTCTTCTCAGATGCTTAGAAAAGGAAGATGCGAAGAAAGTGATGGCAAAATTGCATGATGGTCCTGCTGGAGGACATTATTTAGGGGATACCACAGCCCACAAAATCCTCAATGCAGGTTACTATTGGCCTATGCTCTTTAGAGATGTGTATAAATTCTGACCAGCAATAGATTAATTTCACTCACAACAAATTACAATTGATCATGCAAAATTGTCAACAATGGAGACTGAAAATGGAGCTGTAACACAAAATTATATTAACTCAGTGTACAATAGCCAACCCTGTAATAACATAGGTTGTTGTATATATAGAATACATCAATAGGTTGAATGCATAAGGAGGCATCCAAAACTAGCATAAAGCAGGCTTATCCAAAATAGGCAGATCCCCCATAGGTGTAAAAAGCTGATCCCAAATCTGTCATGAGGCTCACAAATTGGCAAGGGCGCATGGGAAAGCTAATGAGTGGTGTAATGGAAGCTCATACATGCTTTTGCATGGAGGAAAGAGTAGAGGATGAAAGGGCAAGAAAACAAGTTCACCTCACCTAGTCTTGCTTTCCTATGTGCCTTAAAACACTGAAAAAGCAGTCAATAAAGAAGAAAAAGCAGAAGGGCGCCTAGGAGGCCAGGAATAAAGTAGATTTGATTCCTAAGGCTTTCTCAAGTGCTACATGAGTCAAATATGGCAAGTTTGACCTCTATGGATAGGCAATTAACAACTTGCACATGGTGGGACTCATGAACTAGGCAAATAAGACAAAAATAAATGAATTAATGTCTAAGTGGGTAATACTATGGGTTTGATTATTCTAACACCCCCCCTTAAGCCTAAATTTATGAGTAATAAATCAAAATATAGGTCCTAGCAACAAGGCT
>LPNX010971676.1:393487-455669 GCA_001517045.1 Pseudotsuga menziesii | reverse complement strand
TTGAGCAATCTCAAGCCCCAGAAATTG
This sequence comes from Pseudotsuga menziesii, assembly GCA_001517045.1. NCBI lineage: Eukaryota > Viridiplantae > Streptophyta > Pinopsida > Pinales > Pinaceae > Pseudotsuga > Pseudotsuga menziesii. Next base: position 455,642 of record LPNX010971676.1, on the reverse strand, counting down.
ACTTAAGAGCCCCAAATATGTCATGGAGAAGGCTTGGTTCATAGCTCCTTTTAGGGAAGCAATCTCAGCCTATGAGCTTCTTGTAATGAGGAGGTCATCAACATATAACACAATGATCATTAATGAACCATTAATTACCTTCAGATAGACATTCGAATCTGATTTTCACCGAATAAAATTCAGAGATAGCAAGAAGCTATCTATCTTGGCATACCAAGCCCTGGGGGCTTGCTTTAGCCCATACAATGACTTTCTCAACCTTCACACAAGAGAATGGTCAGTAGAAAAACCTTGGTACTGCTGCATATATATATCCTCAGTGAGATCACCATTCAGAAAGGCACATTTTACATTCATACAATGTACCTCCCATTTCCTTGATGCTGCAATGGCTAGAGCTAGCCTGATTGAATCCATCTTTGCCACTGGGGAAAAAGTCTCATTGTAATCGATGCCATGAACCTGTGAGTAGCCCTTATCTACCAATATATCCTTGTACTTTAGTGGTGAACCATCAGCAGCAAATTTGGTCTTATAGACCCACTTACACTGTACTAGTTTTCTCCCTGGAGGAAGATCCATTAGCTCCCATGTGTTGCTCTTCTGTAGCGAGTTGAACTCCTCATTCATGGAATCTTGCCATCTTGGATCTCCTACTGCTTCTTCATATGTTTGAGGATCAGACTCCACCATCAAATATCATTTTTTAGCAAACTCAGGATCCTTCATGCACAGACCACTCTCAAATTGAGATCTAGTCCTCCTTGGGTCATTGGGATCCCCCGCTAACTGTCCTGTTGCATGTAGTGTCTTGGCTGCCCATTTAGGCCTTGTGGGGATGTTTGGGTCTGCAATAAACTCATCTGCATCAGAAAAATCAGAATCATCATGTTCAACAAACTCTTTACTTACTTCTTGAGGTTCAGGTGGTGAAGAGGCTTCACCAATTTCCACATCTGCAAGGGGTTCTTCTTCAAACTGAACACACCTTTCAATGAAGGCTTTGTTTGTGCTCAAGTTTATCAACTTGTACCCTTTTGAGTCTTCAGAGTATCCAATAAAAAGACACTCTTGGCTTTGGGGCTTCAAAGCCTTCCTCTTCTCTGTCGGGATTCTAGCCCATGCCTTTGAGCCAAAAATCCTGAAATGGGTCACATCTGGCTTGTGCCCACTCCATGCTTCGAAGGGAGTCATTCCATAAAGCTGTTTGTGAGGCACCATATTCTAAATATAGGCTGCACAGTTGATAGCTTTGGCCCAGTACTTTGGTGGCAAAGTTTTGGCCTCCATCATGCATGTTGCCATCTCCTTCAGTGATATGTTCTTCCTCTCAGCAACACCATTCTGCTGTGGTGTGTAGGGGATAGAATGCTGCATCTGAATACCTGCATCTGCACAATAGTTAATAAACTCAGTCTTGACATACTCACCACCATTTTCAGACCTGAGTACCTTGAGTTTTCTTCCACACTGGTTTTCAACCAAATCCTTGAAGACTTTGAATTGGCCAAAAACTTCTGACTTGTGTTTCATGAAGTGAACCCAACAATACCTGGAAAAATCATCAATAAAGGTCAATGCATATTTGTCCTGAATCATGGACATATGAGGGAATGGGCCAGAAACATCACTGTGAATCAGTTCGAGGGGTGCAGAGGTTCTCTCATGGCTGGCTTTCTCAAATTTGTGCTCTGGGTGTTTTCCTAGGATACAGCCTTGGCAGACTCCTTTGGAAAATTTTATCTTGGGCAGCCCTATGACCATATCTTTCTCACTAAGATGAGACAAATACTTGTAATTTAAATGGCCAAATCTTTCATGCCATAGCTTGCTAGCTTCATTAGCATGGATAAGAAGAGAAGAGGGGTTTGAATAAGGCAGGAAGTGTGAAAACATGTATACCTTTTGAGCATGATTCGCTACTCCTTTTGCAATGATTCTTCCACTTGATATTTCTGTGATCTCAACTTCATCTGGTGAGAATATGACTTTCTTAGGAGACCCAGTGTGGGTCATCTGGTACACTGATAGAAGGTTGGAGGCGAGACCAGGGACATACAGCACATTGTTGAAGTTACCATGATCAAGTTCTATCCTTCCTTTGCCTTTACTTTCAGTGAGAGAGTCGTCTCCCAGTACAATAGATGGTCCTTTCGACATATCCAATGAGGAGAAGGCCTCCTTAGTCGAAACCATGTGTCTTGAAGCTCCAGAATCTATGATAAAACTGGGTGAGCTTGATGTGCCAGCAACTAGAGCATGAACTCTCTCTCTGTCATCGGAACTTGATCCTCCTTCTCTCTTCTTTGAGCTTTCTGGAAGGGAGATGCCATTCTTCTACAGGATATTGGTCAGCATATCAATCTACTTTTTCATACAAGAGCTTTCAGTGTTATTGCCCTTCAAACAGTATGAGCACTTGTTCATTTCACCTTTGTTTTTCTTCTTCTGGGTATTTTTCTTGGGACCTTGTTGATCCTCTGGAGACTACTTCTTGTCTCTTCTTTTCTCAGGTGGATTTTTATCTTTATTTTTGCTTTTAGAATCCACCCTCAAATCTCCAGCAACCAGAGCTTGGTCTTTGGAAGGTTTGATGGTGCCCATCATCACCAGCTTGTCTTGTTCTTGTGTGAGAGATTCCATGAAATCTGCAAGGCTAGGCATATTCCAGGTTCGAGCTTTGAGTTTTGTGGCATAGAAGGTCGAAACAAAGACTGAGTAGTCAGGTCCTAGCTTCGAGAGGATGGCCAATATGAGCTGATCATCTTTCTTTTCGATACCACACTGCTTCAGCTGCAAAACTAGTGCTTTGAACTTGGAGAAATATAGCTGCAGGGATTCAAAGCTACTGGGACTTAGAGAAATCAGCTCATTTTTGATCTGATGTCCCCTCACCTCATCTGTCTTTCCAAAAAGATCAGAAAGCTTCTCCCATACTTGATCCGGTGAAGTTAATCCATCGAGATGGAAAAGGAGGTCTCAGGAAATACTGAGACATAGGAGGCCATAGGCCTCATCTCTCCGATTGTGCCATTTGATATTCTCTGTAGCTGCATTGGGCTCTGCTTCTGTTTCCATAGTCACCCTGTATAGGCATTTCTCTCTCAACAAGATCTCCATCTCTGCTTTCCATTCAAAAAAGTTGAAGGGAGTCAAGATAGTTTTCTGTGAATCCATAGCTTTAGAAAATCTGTCCTGGCTGTCAGGAGAAGGCTCCCAGTCTTGATGTCGAACCTGCAAAACAATTTTTGAAGGAGAGTAAAAACCTACAATGGCTCTGATACCATGTAGAAATTCTGACCAGCAATAGATTAATTTCACTCACAACAAATTACAATTGATCGTGCAAAATTGTCAACAATGGAGACTGAAAATGGAGCTGTAACACAAAATTTTATTAACTCAGTGTACAATAGCCAACCCTGTAATAACATAGGTTGTTGTATATATAGAATACATCAATAGGTCAAATGCATAAGGAGGCATCCAAAACTAGCATAAAGCAGGCTTATCCAAAATAGGCAGATCCCCCATAGGTGTAAAAAGCTGATCCCAAATCTGTCATGAGGCTCACGAATTGGTAAGGGTGCATGGGAAAGCTAAGGAGTGGTGGAATGGCAGCTCATACATGCTTTTGCATGGAGAAAAGAGTGGAGGATGAAAGGGCAAGAAAACAAGTTCACCTCACCTAGTCTTGCTTTCCTATGTGCCTTAAAACACTGAAAAAGCAGTCAATAAAGCAGAAGGGCGCCTAGGAGGCCAGGAATAAAGTAGATTTGATTCCTAAGGCTTTCCCAAGTGCTACATGAGTCAAATATGGCAATTTTGACCTCTATGGATAGGAAATTAACAACTTGCACATGGTGGGACTCATGAACTAGGCAAATAAGACAAAAATAAATGAATTAATGTCTAAGTGGGTAATACTATGGGTTTGATTATTCTAACAAGATGCACATGCACATGTCAGGAAGTGTGATATTTTCCAAAGGTGTAGTGGGAGACAGCCTAAAGCAGCAGCACCTCTAAATCCTGTGATGATCACGGAGCCATTCGAGCAATGGGGACTAGATATTATTGGAGAAATAAAACCGAATTCCTCTTTGCAGCCCAAGTACATTCTGAACGCTATTGATTATTTCACTCACTGGTTCGAAGCCATCCCACTGCGCAAGATAAATGAAGACGAGGTCATCAGCTTCCTACAAGACCACATCATGACCAGGTTTGGAGTTCCATTTTTGTTAGTTTTCGATAATGCTAAGTACTTTTCATCAATTAAATTAACTGCTTTTGCTCATGATAAAGGGATAAAATTGCATTATTCAACTAATTACTATCGACAAGGAAATGGCCTGGCTGAATCCTCCAACAAAAATCTGATTAGAATTTTAAAGAAGACTGTGGTAGAAAACCAGAGGAGTTGGCACTCAGCATTACCAAATGCCCTTTGGGCTGATAGGGTCACCCCCAAGTCTGCGATTGGAGTGTCTCCATATACCCTTGTCTATGGTAAAGAAGCCATCCTTCCTCCCAATATCATGCTACCATCTTCCATACTAGCTCAAGAGTCTGGGGGGTCGGATGATGAAGTTTTGCAAATAAGAATATATAATCTCCTGAAAGCAGAAGAGGCTAGATCTAAAGCCAGAGAACGTTTTAAGCAATAGCAGGAGTTAGTTAAGAGATGGTTCAACAAGCATAAAAGTGGAACAAAAGAATTTGAAGTAGGAGACTTAGTCCTCAAATGGGATCACCCCCATGATGAGAAAGGAAAGCACACTAAATTACAGCAGTTGTGGGTAGGCCCTTATCAGATAGCGGCAAAGCTTGGCCCTTCTACTTATAAGTTGCAAGATCTACAAGGATGGGAAGAGAACTTACCAGTAAATGGTTTGGTCCTCAAGCCGTATTTTTCCTGAGTTTGTTTGAATTCTTCTGTCTTGTATATAAATAATCTATCTGGCCTTCTTTTGAGTCATGTTTTATAGTTTGTTTTAGTTTGTTTTCTTGATTCTAATAAAGGGAATGAACCCGTGGTTGCATAGAGAACATTAAAATGCTTGGGAATGATAAACATTTTTGGGTCTCAGACTGTGTGTTTTGTATAAAAGAATTTCTTCCAGTTTAGTCATTTTCTCGAATAATTCTGTGTGCATTGAAGTCCTGCTTAACCCCTGTGAAATAAACCGGATTCGAAGAGTCTGGAGTCACTATGTTGAGGCTCCATCCACGTCACACTTAAAATGTTCTAAGGAGTGACAGCAGAGGACCCATGGAAAGGATCAGGGTGAACAGTATATTAAATATAAATGATCCCATGCCAAGAAACGAATGCCAAAAGGTAAATAAAGAGTCAAAAATTCCTATGAAAGCATCATAAATCAAAGCAGGTGCTGAATCATAAGTATTAAATTTCCAAAAGATCCTCTTCGTCCGTGAGCTGAAACCTAAAGTACCCCACTCACACAAAAGGATACTATGGGATAGAGGATCCTGAATTAAGATTCAGTATGAAAGGCATGCAGGAGGACTCATATATAAAGGGGACAAAAGTCCAGAAGCACAAAAGTGCTAGAGTGGCATGGGAATGAGGAACAAACGAATATTTCTGTTTACCATATGCTACAATCCTATGGGGTCCAAGCTATCAGCTACCTGAAGACAAAGGTAATAATGAAACTCATCCTCTAGCCTCAACAGAGTCATCTGGACTTGAAAATCTTGGTTTCCACTCTCCCAAATTGGACTATTATCAATGATTGAGGGTACACACTTTCGACATTCGAGAAATCCAGAGAGCTGGAAGAATTCAATAGATGCATTTGTTGTTAAACAGTCTGTCACTCAAAGAATAATCGCCCAGAGATCTAGGTTCACCAGGTAATCGCCAATTGTTGTAGCTGCAACCGTTCTCCCCAAATCTCTTAAATTTTGGGCCCCTCCTCATGATGGAATATTGCTTCAGGTTGTTTTATCCTTGATTGTTGATCATGTTTTAAGTTTGGATATTTTTAATGATTTATATGTAGCCTGTTCCCGGAATTTGTTTGTGTTTGAATGTTGCAGCGGGTCGCAGAATTGAGTTTAGTATTGATGATTGTTCTCTTATGGGTTGTCGTTGTGGAGGTATAGTAGGTTTTTGGCCGTTATTGATTTTTAAAGCTGTCTAAACACTTAGAATCTTTATATTGATCGGGATTCATTCTTGTTGGATCGGAAGCCGGAGCCTTTTCGCTTCCGTCGTTGCGGAACCCAGAGTAGTTTAGCACCCGAATTCCAAATCTTCCCGACTACCGATGCGTGTTGACCTGATTTAGCCGCGTACCCGAAGCCGTTTTTCTTCCACCGTTGTGGCTGGGGAATTCATTTGGCTTCCGAAGTGCAAACCCTTCCAACTTTCAACTATGCATCGCATGGCTCTAGCCTTCTCTTTTCCGCCGTTGCGGCTCTCAAAGTCATTTGGATTCTGAAGTGCAAATCCGTCCGACTGCTGATTAAATCCTCTCCCACCCTCGTTGTGCGTAGCTTTAGCCCTTCTCGTTTCTGCCATTACGGCTAGGCAAAGCCTTTGGCTTTCGACGTCAGTATCCTTCCGACTTCTTTGGTAGTGCACCTGGCCATTTCTTATGGGATAGTCGTTTCAGTTTGTATAATCTGCTGTTTCATTTTATAACGTATTCCCAATGAGTAATACACTTGGATTAATTGCAGGTGGATGTAAGGAACTGATGCACGAAGACGTAAAGGAGCACTTTGGCAAGGATCGAAAAGAAACCGACCGGATCGCTAAAAGGTCCATCGAAGCAGAAGGCAAGGTCGATAATGATAAAGGCACGAACCTGACTATCTTTCCGTTACTAAAACGTTCCTAAGTGTATACAGACAACATAGAAGAATATGGAGCGTTGGAAGAACTGGAAGGTCACACGTTGGGGGCAGCCCAAACGATCGGCTGCTGTAGTTTAAATACTTGAAAGTTACAATTTAGAAAAGGACTTTTTCCTTGGAATAATTTGTAAACCATTTGCTTGTAAGAGGAACTATTTCGTTTTACAATCAGAAACTACAACTTTTGCCTGCTGGAGAAAGCGAAGGTGGAATGTATCAATGTTATTTAATGAACAATGTTGAAGGGGAACTATTTCATTTTCAGTTGTTTTTCATTAACTGTGAGAGTGTTTAACTTCCTGAACCTATGTTCTTGTTGAATGCTTTTCAGTATATTTTGCGATGTTTTCCACTGTGAGTAATGAATGTTGTTCATAAAATAATTGGCTAACTGGTTGTTCAAAAAATCTGAAAATTGTTCATGTGTCCTGAAAGAAGTATCTGTAACTTTTCATTATGCATGTACAAAATATATTACTCACCAATGAATGATAATCCTTCTCCCAAGGGATAGTATAGGTAGTTAGTTTATTTTCTTGTTGTATGTGATTTAGATGCTAGTGAGTATAAGATGAGAGGTAAGAACCTGCACATCACATTGTGACTGCTCCTCACATCTTATCGCCCTGCATGGTTAATTAGGCACTTGCATATCATAACTAAGTCAAAAAATACAAAAGTACACGGTGGACCGGGCTGCAACCGGTAAAGCCTTTCTTTTTGTTACTTTGACCTACGGTAGCCGGACCGCAAACTGGACAGATTCTCTATACCAAACAGTCAACAGGCTAGTTGGGAACGTTGACTAGGGAGAATCCCTTACTGTTGTTGCCTGCGAATTTCGGGGCCTCAACACAGGGTCACCCAGGTCCTGAGCCTGACTGTCTACAGGATCGGAAGCTATTTACTTTGTCACTGCCTCTGTCAGTTTTAGTCTTTCTGCTTCCTACTTCCTCAGTTCCTCATCCATCTTCCTTTTATTTTCCTCCTCTCCATTTCGGGAAACTTCTTCTGCCTTTCTAGTTGCTTCTTGTTGAACTCTTCTCTTTTATTCCTCCTCACCTTTGAGCCATCTTTTGGCTTCCTGTGCTAGTCTCCTAGTTTCTTCATCTATTTTTCTAGCCTCTTCCTCCTCTGCTTTTTTCTGCTCATCCTGTCCTTTCCCGCCTTTGGTGGTGATTTTCTTTTTAAATCTTATTTTGAAGGCCGTTATATTTTTTGCACTGCGTAAAATGGATTCATCTTTATCCCAATGGCTTGTGTATTCAAAATGTACATTTGCCTCTTTGCAGTGCTCTGCCACCTTATTCTGAGAATCGTTCCTGTGGAAGTTTATTTCCTCAAAATGGAATTTCCCCAATTCTTCCACAAATTCATCAGCTTTCTTCACTCTCATGAACTTATAGCTTCCCAACCTGAATGGTAAGGGAGGATAAGCTGCTTTCTTATGTTCGAATAAGAAACTCCCTATGCCATCTAAGAAGACCCGCCTAACTGCCTCCTTATGCACTACATAGTCAGTGGCATATTTTGGCAGTAGTGAGGGTGCTCTGGAGCATCCATACATTCTGAAATACAATCCATCCTCTGTTAAGTAGTAATCTGCATATTCTTCAATAACCTGCAATGCTTCCTTCGACATGCAGTTGCACTCTTTTAAGAAGATCAATGTATATAATGGCATGATGAAGTGCTCACACACTTCTCTATAGTGACTGTGGTACTTGTGTGCCCAAAGTGGCTTATAAGATGAGTAGACTTGTGTTCTCTCTCGGTCTCAGATACACCTCAGATTAGGGAAGGGTTGGTTGCATAGTATGCAATCAATCAGTATAGAGCTCATGTAGAACTCTGATTTCTTCTGGGACACCCCTCCTAATACTGAAGCAATGCAGGCTGAGAGGCTGCCGGACACAATGTTTTCCCAGTTGAACATTGTCCCCTGTGTTGCAACATAGAAGATGATAGGCACCCACCCCAACTTAAAGTTTTTACTGTGGTCCCTCCTGAAAATCCTATTCAGCATCATGGCAATGAACCTGTAAGGGGTCCTCAAAGTGGCAGTATCATATTCCCCAGACGGCCTAGTCCTAAAGCTCTTATCGGGCACCAGCATTCTCTTTAGTGTCTCGACAAGGTCCAAATTAATTGTCTTTAGCCATTCTTCATTCAAGTACACTTGTGCTTCTGGTAAGTGGTAGGCCAGTGATACGTACCCAGGGCTATAAACAACATAACCCTATTTGTCAACTTTTTCCAAAATCATGGTCGTTACATCTGCCCTAGGCAGAATCCACCCAATCACCTCTCAGCATGGAAAATGCCCAGGTCTGGTAGCAACTCTCATCAATGTAGATCTCTCTATATTTTCATATATGGCTTCCTCCTCAAGACTGGTGTCAGGTACCTTCCGGTGTGTTATTAGTCTGTAGACTTCCCCCCATTTATATTCGGGTTCCACACCTACTATGCATTTGGTATCTTCGTAAGTGTATTCAAATTTGGTGACAATTTGCACCTGGGGTTCCTCCTCTACTATGGGAGCCTTCTTTTTCTTCCGTTTAGACATCTTGAATTCTGAAGAATTTCCCTATCATACACAATATCCTTTAGGTTCTATTGGGCCATTCCTAGATAACATTCAAAAATGGAGACAAACTGTATGAGCATTTTACCTCGTCTCGGCTAAACATGATTGCAGCTATGAAAATAAACAAACAATACTCAAAAACCAAATGTTCCCACATAAAATCAATTCTCCAAAAGGATAAAACCAGCTCATGACCAATATTTGTAGAATCAACTTAGAATAGCATGGCCTTTCTCAATGAAGAAAAAATTCCCTCTCGGCGCTACGAACTAAATCGTTACACGGAAGAAGAAAAAAGATACCTAATCCCACGTGAAGGATACTACATTGTGATAGTGCTCTTAACTCACTGTAAGTTGAGGTTGGTGGTAATGATGGATAGAAAGGTGATTGAACAAAGAAAACATAAGAGGAAGGAAGCAGTGCCTCTTAAACATTGGATACATTCATCCTGGACATGAAAATAAGAGGAAGCTGCTTCTTGCAAAAAGCACTCTCATCAAAATCCGCATAGATAATGCATTCTGAACCCTAAATTGGACCAAAGTTTGTATTCGAGTTTAACCATCTCATCCTAAGAGGGGTGTCACTTCAACATCGCGACCCTGGTTCACAAAAATGAGGGAGACCATACTGTGGAACCAAAACCTTAGCATCTCTGAAGTAAACAAGAAAACACTCTCCTCGGATGGCCATACACCAACTAGAGGATATTGGTGCAGACAACGTAACAGTCGTCTGCACCGGTTTCCCCAGCAGTCGAGTGCGGGCTGCAAACTCATAACGGCTATGAATGTAATCATCAAGAAAACAACAAAACTCCCCACTGGGAAGCCATACCTTTTTCCTAGATTATATATACACGCCAAAATGGAAACCCAGGTATCCACTAACCGCTGAGACAGGAGCTAACCAAGGGCAACAAACTCAGTTTGATCATTCGAATGGAAAGGTAAAATGGGCATAAGGCCCTACCTGGAAATGTGTTGCGCGACTGGTTGAGCCACCTAGGAGCAAGGTACTGACACCAAGTACGTTGGTCTACTCAAGCAATAATGACAGCATGGGAAATTTGTAAAATAACAATAAAAATAATAAACCCCAACCCCGATATATATTCCGTGGTCAACACATAATCGGCAGGAAAAAGAAAACAATTGGGAGGCAGAACGACTACGGGATCGATGATCCTATCAATATCGCCTCCGCAACGGCAGATGATAAAACGGTTAGGAGACCCGCTATGGCGTTGGCAGGAGAAACAAATAAACTTCACATCGAATCTCACTAAGATAAGGCCTCGGACTAATATTTAGTTAAAGAGTCACAACGACGGAAACTGAAAACCTAAGGATCAGTGACTCAAAATGGTGGGGATCAAAAAATGATAATACAAACATCGAGAAGATTCACGATACCTCCTCAGCAACGATGGAAGACATAGAGACAAATGTTTCGACAGGATCTTAATACAGCCACCGACGAATAAAGCGCATAGGAGACCAATAACCCTTGGATCGGTCTTGATGTCCCGTTCTTTTCTGCAATGGCGGGCGTGCAGATAATAAGACTCCTGACTCAATAGTCTAAAACACTTCCGATGGCAAGGAAAAACCAATACAAACCGTAAAACATGGCTGGCATAAAAGTAATTCTTGAGCAAACATTAAACAAAACCAAGGAGCTGTTAAAACGAAATAAAAAAGAGGGTCCCAAATTTTTTTGAATTTTGGGAAAATGTTGCAGCTGCAACAATTGGCGACTACCTTGTGAACCCCAAATTTCTGAATCAACTTGCTCCCAGTAAAAGACTGTTTAATCATTTAACTCATAATTTGAAATGTCCTATATGCTTGTATTCCTAAGATGGCAAACACATGCATTTAAATCATTGATGACAGTCCATTCTTTGGAAATGGGAACATCAAAATGTTCAAAGTCCGGATAACTCTTTTGAGGCTTAGTAGGTGAGTTTTATTTTACCTATGTATTTGGGTAGTTTCTAGCTTGGACACCACAGGATCATAACATATGGTAAATAGAACTATTCATTTGTTCCTCATTCCCATGCCAATTGCACTTTTGTGTCTTTTGAACTTTTGTACATTTGAGTCCCCCATGTGCCTTTCTTTCTGAATTTTATTCAGGCTCTTCTATCCATAGTGTCCTTTTGTGTGAGAGATGTATTTACTTTTCAGCTCACGGACGAAGAAGAACTTTTGGCTGATTGATATTCATGTTTCTGATACTTTGCTTTGATATGTATTGCTTCTTTTAGGAGTTTTGACTCTTAAAATCATGGCATGGGATCATTTATATATAATAGACTGTTTACCTTACTTCCTTTCCATGGGTCCTTTACTATCACCCCCTAGGACATCTTAGATGTGAAGTGGATGGAGCCTTGAAATAGTATTCCAGACCTTCTGATTCTGAGTTATTTTCAGGGGTTAAGCAGGACTTCAATGAGCGTATAGCCATCTAGGAAAAATACTTACTAGAAGAGAGTCTATTAGTTCAACCAAGAATGCACAGTCCTATCCAAAGACTTCAGTTAATCGAGAACCCTGATGCTTTCCATGCAACCAAAAGTTTTCCTCTTTTATTCAAAAACAAACCAAAATAACCAGAAACAACAACGGTAAATCAAAGTAAGACTACATCAAATTATTTATGTACAAGGTCATCAAATCAAAAATCAAAGTAAAATTTGAGAACCAACCACTACCTAATCAATTCTGTGCCCACCCCTAAAATTCTATCAACCTATGAGCCAAGGGGCTAGGCTTGATTGTAGAAGTGAAATACCTAACCATGATCTAATTCTGCTATTTTTGAAACTGAAACTTCGTCTACCAAATTACAATCAATCTCATCATCCCGTGAACATTGAAGGAGATCAGGATGAGTGTCAGTTATACTACTGGCTTCTTATGATGCATGATATCTTAGTTCAAGTTCTGTTAGATAATTCCCCAAAACAAAATTTGCAGATTCATTTCCTTCTTCCAACTTAGTGATAGTGTGCTTCATGTAAGGTTCCCTTAAAATTTTGATCCGATTTGGGACCCCTTTATGAGGCAACCATAAATGTGACCAATCTGAAGCAAAATACCCCTTTAACCTTGCGGACCAGTCTCAGTTCAAAATAAGTCCATACCCATCCGGTATGTCTGCCACCACAATATCAATAAATTGACATATCTTTTCATTTGTAGATAAACGAATGAGAACATTTTCCATTTCCCCAACTACTTTGACACTGGTTCTGTCTAGTTGAGTAACTTCCCAAGCAGTAGGTTTGGGCTTCCCATTAATTTTTTTGCAGACCGCGAGTGGCATAACATTCACTGATAATCCAGAATCTACCAAACACTTATGCACTTTATGGTTCAAAATTTCTAAATTCAGAAGGAAAGGTGGGGTTTTAAACCTAGTTTTCCCTTCCCCAATTGATTCGACCTCATCCTCTATAGGGTGGCTTTCAGTGGGTATCTCTTCCTTTGGTTCTTCAGGCCTTTTAGTATTTTCTTTGTTAACACCTACTTGGTCTTCCATAGGCTTAACAGGCTTGTTTATTTTCTTCGGATCTTGGCTGATAATGGTGATTTCAGGCATTTTGCCATCGATATTGTTCTTTGGTTGTTTCCTGACATTCTCTTGCAACTTCTTAATCTTGGAGATCATTGAATTGTATTTATTTACCAAATCCATCCCTTTTGTTTTCATTAGTATATTCTCAGGTTTCAGAGTACTTTTTTTGTATCAAACAGCAAGACACAATCCCATAAAAACATGGTATCATTCTCTTGTTTTTCTATGGTCTTACTACCCTTTTATTCTTCATCACCGTCCTCAGTCAATTTAGAATCCAAAAGCTGATTCATCACCAATGTCATTGAATTTAACCATTGAGGACAATTCTTTTTAAAATGGGGTTGTTGGTGAAAATTACAAAAATTATCCATCCCTACCTCTGTCAGATTCATTGATGTTGAACCATGCGGAGGGGTCTTGAATTGGTTGTTATCTTCTCTTTTTTTGTAATAAGGCTTATAAGCTTTCTGAGCTTATTTTTCCTTCTCCAAATCTATTATTCTGTTGGAAATATTTTGCATCATCTTTAACATCCCCTCAAAAATCATGTGATTGGTCCTCTTTAGGTTTAGACAGCAATAAGGCTCTTTTCCCGGAAGTTTTTTCTCCAGATTGCTCGGGATAATCTTCTATAATTTCCTTTTCAGCCTCTACTCTTTCTACTTCTTCATAAGTCTCTGCTAACGTAGGCTTAACTTGAGATTTTCCGAACATAGCCAAGTCAGGACCTAAAGCTGAGGTATAATACTCAATCAGAACTTTATCATAGGGCTTATCAGTTGCAGAGAAGTTCTTGAGGTAAGCAAAAAATATTTGAGTGAAACTGTGTACTTTTTCTTTCCTTTCTTTTTTTAAAGCACCTAAACCTTTCATTAGTGTTGCATGCATCTTTTGGGCTGCATACTTACTTCTGAAAATCCTTTCAAAGGTATCCCAATCTGGGATAGAGTTTGCAGGAAAACCAAAATACCATGATGCTGCTGCTCCTTTAAGGGTGTGTGGAAAAAGTCTACAAACTACATCCTCATGTTCCCCGGCCCTTAATCCTTCTATTGCCAAATAGAAACTTTGCAAATGGTCATCTACTACAACCTTCTCATTTGGATCAAACTTAGGCAACAACTTCTCAAAATCTTGAGGTAAGTCATGAAATGGAGGTGTTAGGTTCAAGGGTGATCTGGATTTCCAAGCCGGTGGTGGATTTGGTGGGTTAGGTGGCTGGTTTACACTTACACCTGCCATGAGCTTGGGTGGAGAGTGAGGAGGTGAAGGAACAAGAGTTCGTGCAGGATAAAAGTAAGGTGTGTTTGGGCCTACTTGATTCAAAGGCTAAACAAATTCCTGTAACGCAACTTCTACTAACTCTTCCAAATCTCCAACCAACACTGAATCTTCCAAGATGGGATAATCTTTCTTCTTGTATTATCTTCGGGGTAAATCAGGGATAATGGGTAATCCTCCAATACTCTTTAGATAAGCTTGTGTGTGTCTTCTCAGATAATTTAATACTTGGTTTCCCACAACAAACAAATGTTCTCTATTCTCTTTAGTATTTGAGTCAGGAAATAAACTACTTTCAAAACTATCACTGGTGGAGTTATTTCAAGGAAATGGATTTCCTCGGCCAGCCATGCACTGGTGGCCCTCCTTCTAGCGCCAGAAACTGTTGAGGCCTAGAAATCCATAGGCAACAACAGCAAGGGATTCTCCCCAGTCAACGTTCCCAACTAGCCCATGACTTGGTGTAGGGAATCCATCCCGTTTGCGGTCCGGCTACCGTAGGTCAAGTAACAAAATCAAAGGGTTTTACCGGTTGCGGCCCGGTCCACCGTATATATTTTTGTATTTTTTACTTTAGTTATGATATGCAAGTGCCTATCTAAGATGTAGATTGATGAAGAATGCGAGGAGTGGTCACAATGTGATACGCAGGTTCTTACCTCTCGTCTTAGACTCTCTCACATCTAAATCACACACAACTAGAAAAAACAATGCTAACTAAGCTATCCCTAGGGAGCAAGATTATTAATTCATGAGTAATGTGATACTGTCCACATGTTAAGATAAATCACAGATAGTTGTTCTTGAAATCAAAACACATAAACATGCATAAATATATACACAGCAAGATAGCTCGTCATCTATTAAAACATCCATTACTCATAGTGGAAATTATCACGGAATAAACCAGAGAACATTCAAATAAGAACATAGGTTTAGAAAGTTAGAATGCTCTCACAGTTAATGAAACATAGCTGAAAATGAAATAGTCCCTCTTCAACATTGTTCATTTCATCACATTTGAACATTCCACACAACACTTTCTCCAATAGGAAAAATTTGTAATTTTATTATTGCAAAACAAAGTAGTTCCTCTTACAACAAGTAGCTCAGAAGTTCCTTTGCGAAAAATCCCCCCCTCCTATCTAAATATTCTATATTTATACCAAAAGAGAAAAACTGTTGGGCTTCCCACAAACGACTCTTAGGCTTCCCCAATGCTTGACCTCCCATACTTTTCTTTAATATATTACAATAAACAAATAAAGTGCTTATGAGGAGGGTCCCGCTTGACTATTCAAGAACGTATTCCATGCTAAAGCCTCTGAGGCAATGCTTTTGAACTCGGAAGGTTCTAAGAAATGAATATTAATTTCAAATTTAGCGGCCTGACTTCTTATTACTTCTATTTTGGCTGCGCTCAGGAAAAGTTGTTCCTCTAGCAATTGCACACTAACCGCGGAATGAGCTACTTCATTCCTTAGGGTCTGCTTGTCTAGGGATTTGATGTGCTGGATCCTTTGTCCATCTTCCTGATATCTTCTTTGCAACATCTCCAAAAACAGGCTATGGTCTGGAAAGGTATCCATTCTCCGTTCAGCCTCAACCTGGCAACGATTATAAGTAATCAAAAGTCTCCTAAAGAACTCTGCACAAGCCCCCTTTGTCTTCTTGACGGCCTTCTTGAATTCTTCGGCTGTGTTTATGGCAAAATCTAGTAAAGCGTATTCTTGCCTCAGGGCTTGTTGATATTTTGATGGAAGATCTACAGGGGTTTCTTCATTCACTTCTAATCTTTCCATCCTTCTCGTCGGGACTTCTAAGATATCTTGCAATATGTCTACAAAATATGAAGAGGTTTCCAAAATCTCTTCCAGCCTATTGTGTACCTGCAATATCTTGCACCTTTCTTCCTCCATGGATACTTGTAGCTTGTGCATATTACTTTTTTGTGCTAGTACATGCTCCTTGAAAGGATGAAAATTGACTTGCTGTTCCCTGGCCTCTTCGAGAGCTGCTATTAATGAGGTAACCTATCCTTTAAGCTCTATAGTCCACCCCTGAGATTGCCTCTCATATTCCTCCAATGTAGCTTTCTGTAGCTCCAAATCCCCTATCTTACCTAGTAGTTGCTCCTTTTCTATGTGAAGACTTTCACATACTATATTTAGCTCATCCTTTTCTGTTCTTAACCCTTGACATTCCTGCTACAATCTCTCCAGACTTCCTTGGGTAGCCTCCAAATATCTCTTCTCTACTTGGAGGGACTAGAGCTCAGCTTTTGAAGACTTTATTTCATATTGTACGTCTTCAAAATTTCTTTTCAATATACCACTTTCCTCTCTCTCTCTCTTCTCAGGGTATCCTTTAGCTGGGCTGTAGACTTCTTTGACTATTCAAGATTAGTCATTATCTAATCTACATTGTCCTCAGAAGCATGGATCAATGCAGCCCTAGCTCTGATGGTGAATCTGGGGTCCTTGTCTGTCCCATATACTACGGTTGTATCATTTATCATTTTACCCGATTTCCCCCCAGTCTCAACCTTTCTCTCGATCCTCTTCACTATTCTTTTCCTTTCCTTGTCATAAAAAATAGTGTTGAAATCTGGTACCTCCCCCCCTTTCTTCTGCTCAAAAGGGATTAGCCTCAGGGTAGGGACCATAGCCTATCCTATTGTGCTACCAGCAGCTGCCTCAAGATCTTGAATATCAGGGTTACCCAGGTCCTAAGCCTGACTGTCTACAAGATCGAAATTTGATTGCTCTGTCACTTCCTCTGTCAGTTTTAGTATTTTTGCTTCCTGCTTCCTCAGTTCCTCACTCGCATCAAAATCCACATAGATAATGCATTATGAACCCTAAATTGGGGTTCTCAGACTCTGGCTCAGAATCGGAGGTAAAATAAGGGGTGCCAATATCTGGTGACGAAGTCCTATGCCGCTGACGAGTGGAGTCAAGTGACAAGGCTCGAGATCTCTGATAAGTGGTATCTAGTGAGGATGATCTGTGTCGATGACGGGTGGTGTCAAGTGAACCGTGCTGTGGGGGTTCGCCCCTTAGGCACCGAGAATGTCTCGGGGCCTCAATGGTGACAAATGGTGTCAAATATCTGTGGGTTGAGGTGGGTAAAAAATAGCTTCAAAAATCCTAATGCAACCGAGTGTGCAGAAGGAGAGCTCGAAAAATAGGGCACTCAGGCCAACAACCAACTCAAAACACCC
This sequence comes from Pseudotsuga menziesii, assembly GCA_001517045.1. Taxonomy (NCBI): domain Eukaryota; kingdom Viridiplantae; phylum Streptophyta; class Pinopsida; order Pinales; family Pinaceae; genus Pseudotsuga; species Pseudotsuga menziesii. Next base: position 438,060 of record LPNX010971676.1, on the reverse strand, counting down.
ACTGTAACAGCTGTGCTACAATAGATGGAGCGTCAACAGAAATGGTCAGAATACCAACAAGTAGCAGGTTTCCTAAAAATAAAAAATGGTGGACTCACTAGACCAAAAGGAGGTAATGGAGCATGCAAACACCTAACTAAAAGTATTCAGACTCAACTAGACATATCCTCTGCAAGGTGATGAAATCCAAGTCAAACAATATGAATAGGAAATCCAAGTGGCTAAGATATCCCCCTACCAGGAGGGACACCGGGTAGTCAATCCTAGAAGAATGGCAACTAAGATACCCTATTGATGACACGTCCAGAAAGGTGAATCTTCCGTTTGGTCCTTTTACCGCAATATCCCTATACAGGGATATCCCGAGAACTGCGAAAGGTAGCCCTTCGGTTACTGAATGGAGTGCGGTATTCCACTCAGGCCTCCGGAACCAGTCTCGCAACTTCAACCCTCCTAGGGGAGAGGCCCTCTGGTAAACTGGTTGTGACCGTGCCAAAAAGTACTAGGGGATTTTGGTTCCCTAATTGGACAACAGCTATGTCTCAAGTGTAAGTAACCGAGGGGTGTTATTGGAAGCCTATCCCCCCGATCCTACCTAACAACAAAGATTCTTTTGTGTTCCCCAAGTGGGGTTAGAATATTGGTTGAGTTAAGTACTTTTTTAAGGCTCACTTGAATTATGTGACAGAGTGTGTGCTCGTGAGGTGATGAACCCGAAAATAGAAGTGCCACACAAGGGGGCAACTTTCTACCTAACAATAATAATGAATTCAAAACTTTAACATGCAAAAATTTTTGAATTAAAATGCTGAAATTTTAAACAGATTCTGTAAAAGGGAACATAAATGATGCTGCAGAAAAGGTTGTAAGGAAGTAGGGCTGCAGGTGGAATAGATGTCTGCGCAGATGCAGAAAATATTGCAGCAAAGGGGCTGGGTTCAAAAACAGGACCACGGGTCTGTGGCGAAATCGGGCGGTCGGACCGCAGGTTTGAGGGAAACAAGCGCGGACAGGTCGCGGCTTTCTGGCCGACAGAAGCAGTCAGACCGCAGGAAATACGAAAAAAAGCGCAGTCGAATCGCGGGAAAAGGGAAGACATACGCGGTCGGGTCGCAGCTAAGGGGCTGAAAGTCACGATTGGGACGCGGGAAAATGGCCGACCGGCGCAGTCAGATCGCAGCAAACAGGCTAATTAGCCACGGTCGGATCGCAGGTAACAGACTTGAATCCGTAGGCAGGGCGCCGGAAACATTCTGAGAGCCACGGTCGGATCGCAGGTAAAGGCCTGAAAGACACGGTCGGGACGCGACTGCAGAGGGAAAAGATGCGGTTTACGGCGGCCGAAAGGGACAGCCGAAAGGAAAAACGGGAAATTATTGCAGAAAACTAAACAATTTTTTAAACTGAAACCAGAAATTCAAACCTAGGGGAGTCGCCAAAACTGTGGCTAGGGTTTTACCCCTAGCTTGTGCGAATGAGCACCTACTAAGGAGAAGGGACTCCTTAGTAGCAGTTCAGTAAGTGTAAATTAAAATGCTAAAACAGAAATACAAATTACTCAAAACATGTGCATGAAATAGAAAGACAAGATGTAAAGAATGGCTTTTGTATTAATGTTACCTCCAATGTGAAGGTTGGTATAGCCCTTTGCAGTGATCCAAGAGGGTTGCTCCAAGCTCCAACTTGCTCCTTCTCTTTCTCCAATGGTGGAAATGGGCCAAAAGGGGCTCTCAAGGTGAAAGTAGCTCAAGCGTGAGCTAGGGTTTCAAGAGATACTTTGGCAGAGTAAGGGTGCTTATGATTGTGGATGTGAAATAAGGGGTCTCCATCACCTATTTATAGTTTTTCAGTGGTGGACTGCTGGCCCATGGTTTTGGAAACCATATGGTTTAGGGCAGCTGTATAGGGTTTTTTCCTCCTTTTCCTCATTATTTTATATTGTTTCTTCCCTTTTTAGGCTTTTTGATGGTTTTATGGCCTTTTGGAGGCTTTTTAGTGGGATTTTTGCTATTTTAGAAGAATTTTGGATATTTTTGGAGGAAAAAAGGGGTTTTTAAGGGAAATATGGTAGAAAAATGGACAAATGAGCCATGTAGTGGGGTAGATGAGGTAGTGAACACTTTTTGGGTGTTAATAGCTTTATTCACATAATTATCGTCATTTTTCTATTATGGATAAAGAGAAAGGGTTAGAAGGTCTTAAACAAATTCTGGATGAAAGAGAAGAATTCCTGGTTGATAGAGATAGAGGAGTATATGACCCATTCCTATCTGTGGGAAATATATCGGTTATTAAAGAAATATTGTGGCGATATAATTCATAGGGAAATGACATTTTAAATGCCTGTAAGTCGTTTTTGTATCATTTTTCCATTGAGCAGACCCTACACTTTCCTGAATTCGTTGAGTGGTGTGCAGTTAATTATTTTTCTTCTGAGAGAGTCATTGTGAGTCGTTCTACATCCAGAATATTGTTTAGAATTGATGCAAAAGATATCCGTGGATTCTTGAATTTGCCTGATAATTACCCTGATAGTCGTGAGTCTGTAAATGAGTCTGTTTTGGCTGAAGTGTACAGAAGTTGTAAAACTGAAGTTCAATGTAAATTCTTGTCTAGCATTCAAAATGAAGGTCAGTCACTAGAAGGTCTCTTTTTTCCATATCATATTCACATCTTCAAGGAGGAAGTTCAATTGGTTGTGTCTTTGGTCTGTCAGGTTCTAGGTCTAGATGATCACTGTCATGTTAGTGAGGTTGTCTTGGGTTTCTTATTAAAAATGAGTTCGATTAGTCCTGGGTCTGAGTCCCAGCCGGTCCATGTTTTCAGTTTGGATGAATATCTAGCAGAGGCTATCCATATCTAATTGGTCGAGTTCTCAAAAGTCAGATTTTTCAAGTATCAATCATATTTGCTGAACATGTTATTATGTTCAAATGTAACTGAATTGCAGTTCTTGAGTACTATATTCTCTTTAGATTTGCTGAAGCAAATCAACATGTTCGAATTTGTAAATTCTATTATGTCAGAAATATATAAGTTGTTGTTTGATGAAGCATTGCCCAGAGTGTTGGAAGAAATGAAGAGTATGATGCAGTCGTCACCTAAAGATAGGATTGGAGATTGGTTCTTGAATAAAGACTTTACATTTTTGAGAGTATATGGTTTCACTGGAGAGCCTTACAGGCTGCCTGTTTTCCTTACCCCTAGGATATTTGCATTGGAATACATGAGACAGAGATTACATGCAGAAGAGGAACATTTCGGGGCTTTCAAAAAATCCTCCAATATCAAATTCCCCCTCAAAATTGGTTCCTTCATTTTTAAAAACAAGGGTGCCCTGGTGTTTGTAGAGAAATTATTGGAACGTATGGATTTTCAAAGGGAACAAAGGGTCAATTATGATCCTTATCATATAATTTATCTAAGAAAACAAGCAAATAAAAATAAACCATTTGATCACCAAGTTGTTGAGGGTTTGAAGGAAGTAGCCAATTTGTTTTACTTTGTGGAAATTCCAGGATGTGATGAGAATACAAGCAGTGGATCAGTTGCAGTGTCTCAAATGCCAGATGGTTCTAATATTTTGATTAAAAGAAGTTTTTCTGAGATTGAAAGTATGGAAATAGATGAATACAGTTCACATAAGAAGACCAAAACATCTCAAGATGATAAAACTTCTAGTGAAGTAGTTTCAGATGAGTTGAAAAGAGTATCTTTAATTCCTAAAAATTCTGTGCAGGTGAATCAATTTTCTTTTGAAACTGTAAATAATGCAGAATCAGGTTCAATTTTTAAATCTAAATAAGAATTCATGACCAGCTATGTAGAAAAGCAGAGACAATCCCTAGAAGAAACCAGAAATCTACTCCCAAGAGTGAGAAGTCTGAATAATCCAAAGACTTCCTTGATTTCTACTCGGGATGTAGAAATAAATACTTTAAAATTGGCTATGGTAAGTGATAAGAAAGTGGCCAAAATGGAATTAAGATTAGACAAAATCAGTGTACTCGATAAAATACAGTTGCATAAACAAACAAGAGATATAATTTATTCAGATTTATTGCATGCCATGGTGAAAATCAACAAGTTGCAAGTTTTGGTTGACAAATTAGAGGTCCAATTAAAGCAAAAGAAAGTTGAGAACAAGGTAAATTCTATTAAAATAAAGAAATTGCAAGCAGATATCGTAAGCTCAGGGGATAAAACAGGGGACACACAAGCTGTCAGAAGACTTTTAGAAGAAAAAGATAATGCCCTCCAGGTACTAAGGAAGAAGTTGAAAATCCCGAGTTCAGAACATGTTCAGTCATCAGAGCTGTTAGCATTACAGGAGGAGAAGGATAAGATTCATCAGGAGATGATGGAGTACAAAGGCAAGACTGTGAAATTGCAAGAAGAAAAGAACAAGTGGGAAACGAAGTGAAATGAGTTAATAGCACAAATTTCACGGTTGAAGAAAGACCAAAATGATGAAAAAGATATCATGGAAGAACTAATGAGCCATACTCCTACTGATGAATATTTGACTATTGTAAATATTGAAAAGCCTTTAAATGATTTTTCTGCTGATGATTTACTAGTGCCCATGTCCCAAGTCAGCTTGAAGGATGTAGAGATAAGGGAATTAAAAGAAGAAAATGAGAAAATCAAATCTGAGCAGACCAAAATGGCTGAAATCAAAAATAAGATATTACAGGATAAAGGTCAATTACAAAAGAAGCTTAATGAATTAAAAGAAAGGAATATAGGAAAGGGTCCTCTCCAGGGAGCTAAACACATAATCTGGGATACATTGTCTATGGAAATTACTAAGTTTAGACATTATTTGAATTTCATTGATGATCAAAGTACATTGGTTAATTTAGCCAATCAAAGATTGAAACTAGTAAATGAGAACATGGAGAGGAAACCCCTAAGCACAGCTCGGAATTCATTGAATTTCTTAAATTCATTAACTTATCAAAAATTACAAGATATAGGAATCAAAGACAGAGTGGAAATGGTACTGTGGTCAAAAAAATTTATTCATAAACATCATCTTATGAAGACAGTACAAGATAAGGCTGATGAGATGACCTCGCGTATTAATGATTTCAGGCATGATTTTAAAGAATTGTTTGAAGATGGCCTTCCTTCTTTTTGGGACGAAGAAGGGAGACTTTTTTCTCAAGAACATTATCATATCTTTCTAGTGCAAATCCGTATGGATCACTCTAAATTTGACGATTTGGTAAAGGGGCTGACGGGAAAGGTCATCGTGGACAAATTAACAGAAGACTTCGAGATATTGCAGAAATTTCTGATCGTCAAAGGAGGCCTACCTACTATGTCTTATGAAACCTACATGGATCTGTAAGTGTCTATTCAGGAAATGATTGAGTATGACATCCAAAGCGCAGAACAATGGAGAGCCATGGACATATTTGGAAAAACAAAGTATATTCTTCATCTATGAAAACAGGTGTTACGCGCTATGGAGCTACTTGTTCGAGCCTTGTTGTTACCGAGTTGATTTTAATTAAATGATCTGTTATCATGATCAAAGCAAGTAGTTTATTCCTAGTTGTTAGGTATATAGTTACAATACTTTGATTAAGCAGATTATTCAGTTATTAAATCTTCATGGGAGAAGAAATCATTTATGTATATATTTGCATTTACTTTATGTAATGGTGGTTGGAACCCATTTGTTGATAAATGTTTTTGAAGACATATAATTTTTGAAATAACAAAGTTGAATGCGTGTGAGTTATCAGAGATTCTCGTGCTATTTACATTATAGTCTTTATTTTCTTTCCTTTGTGATCATTTTTCCAGTGTTACGTTCCATTTTTTTTTCCTCGTATCTGAAGCGTAGTATTGAATGATTGGAATTCATACATGTTATGCTCTCATTATTGCTTCAGATATTTCATAAATGTTTCTGCTAAAGTTAATATGGAACTCATCTTTTGATGCTCTATATTGATGGACTGTTCATTATTTCTTCCTTTCCACCCAAACTCAATGAATGACTGTAATTAAGTGGTTATCTTGCCTTTGATGAAATCTCATGCATGCGATTTTGTGATACCTTTATGTATATGTGACTCCATTGCCCAATGATTATGTGTATCATTTCAACCGTCTATATGATTTTCAAGTGTTGATTTTATATCTAGCCTTGTTAAATTTATATTTGAGAGATCCCTCTCTGGAAAGGAAAGCCAGTTTCTTTCTGAAGTGGTTTTTGTTGTTACCTTTGGAATTTACCTTTGCAACCTGGGTACATTCTGAGTGTTAACAACCCCCACCAACATTATTGTTATTATTGTTGTTATTGTCTGCATTATTATTCCCTTTGTTTCCTTTATTTTTGTTCTTTCTTTTCTTCCCCCCAAGATATTGGTTTTAAAATTGGTCGTCTATACTGAAAGAACGTCTAAGGGTGGGTTGGGATTAGGGTTTTTAGGGTTGTTTTGAGTGGCTATAGGTGCATTCAAATACAATTGTCTGGTTTGGTGCACACTATGACTAGTTGAGACATTTTCCACTAAGCCAATCACACCATCGTCATGTGGCACAAAAATAGGTTTGGTTGGATCAACATCTTCTTGTTGGGCACTCTATATGTAAGTTAATTAAAGCCAACATACAAAATGTTCAATATAAATTGTCAACCCGAAAAATTCTTTTTATTGCAAAGTTAATTTAAAATGTCTGTGCTTAAACACTAAGTAGCTGATGTTGTTGAATGAATGATCCAACCTATACGTTCATTCAAACTCTTCCCATAATTAACCTAGTCTAAATTACCTTCCTAAGAATGCAGAATTGTAATTACCTTCCTACAACTTTGATCTAGAAATGAAAGATTCAGGAAATAAACATCTAGAATTACTTTTGTAGAAAGTTAAATCCTAATTTACCAGGCCATATGAGGATCCATTATAACTATCTCAATTCAGATTAATATAAGAATCAGAAATGTAGGAATTGAACTCAACAATTATAACTATAAATGGACTAAATTAGCAAAACTCAAGAAAGACAGCAATTGAAAGAAACTAGGGATGAGCCTGGTTGTTACAGCTATCACACAAATGCATAAAAGCAATTAACCTACACAATCGACTGTCACACCACTCTAATGCATCTTACAAGAAATTCAATTACTAATCATTCAAGGAAACACACCATGAGTCATTACTATTGAAACTATTATAAAAGAATGTGTCTACTATAACATCCACACCACACGAAAGAAAAGATAAATACCTAATTAACTCGGAAATCTATGTAGGAAGGAGGGACCAGCCTTCTAACAGAGACGCCGGAGACTAACACAAGTTAAAACACAGAAATCTAAAGAATCCTGCTCCTTGTATTAGATGATGGAATCAAATTACAATCTCTGTCACATCTTATACAATACGATCAATTATTTTCCAACCCTTGGCTCTAAATAATTTCTAATGTTTATATATCAATCTTCATAACTTATACCCACTAATATCGAGCAGCCATGAAGATATACAATCTTTAGGATTCCTTATTACAATGTGTTGTTACAGCTGTTGTCGAAACAAAAGCAAGGAATATAGGAAGTCTATTGCACGATCCAATAATGAAGTAATAGAACCCAATTAAGAATTACTTCGTCAATTGCAGCTACCCTTGAATAATGGTGCACTGCTGAGGCCGAGCCTGTTGCAGCTTGTGTAGAATGAGGATATTTGACTCCATTTCACCTCCAAAGATGGAGTTCATGGGCACAGCTGGAAATGGATGTTCATCTCTTCTAGAAACCACTTGGCTTGATGCACCTGTATCCTTCACGTCTTGAACAATCTTCATAAAATCTCAACTTATTAGCATAATTCAAGAGGTAAAGCCATGTTTATCACAATCATAAGTATTAATAAGATAAAATAATAAGTAATCATACCTATGAGTAATTAGGGCTCCAATGAAGGAAGAACATCTGTTTGGTGCATAAAAATGGGATAAGATAAGGAAAAAAATGGTATAGTGAGTGTGGTGAAAAAGGGGACATTTTTGGGCCCAACATCTTCCCCCAACTGTCCTATTGCATGTCCCTATGAAACAACCTCCATTAGTCCAAATCTGAATCTGGAATTGTACTTTGTTCATGGAGAGAGTAAAAGTTATAAGGGAGCTCAGATGATCCCTGTGCTTCTAGAAATCCATTGTAGGAAACCCAATATCTCCAACACTGCTCCTCTTCTGCCTTTGTCAAAATGAAATCTTCCCTGTATGGTTTTGTTGGCCACCAGATAAGAGGAAATTTGAACTTGAGTCCCAACCAATTAGCTCCACACTTCCTTATACAGTCCACATATCCCTTGACCCTCAAAAGAGCATGTTTAAAGTTCCTGAAATAGTAAGGGTCCCTATTCTGCAATGATAAAGGAAAATCCTGCCATCTATGCTTACTACCTTCCACAGTTGATTGTTGTTGCATGGTAAATAGGCTGACACACTTAGAGATGACTTTTTCTTGAAGTTCAACTATCTATTGGGTCTTGATGGAAGATGTCATCATTTGTTGTTGCAGAGCAAGGAGAAGGAGAGGAGATTGAGGCTCACTTCGAACCCAAAGATTAGTGTTAGCCTCATTGTGATAATAGGTCTAGAAATATCTCTTCCACTACACATGATTGCTGACAAAGGAGGAAAAAATACATTAGTTGAACATCTCCAAGGTAAGGGGCAGGGTTCAAATGGTGGTCCAAGGGACAAGCCATTTCATGTAAGTAAAGTTTGCAGAGAAGGTTCTGCTCAACAAGATTACTTTCCATAAAAGATTCCAGAAACTGGGCTGAGGTTTCCATTTCATAAGTTCGCCCCTCCTTCACTGCTTTCAATTTAAACCAAATAAATTGTTCAAACAAAAACACAGGGTAAGAAGGAGATGGCGCTCTGGTGCTTAACAATTCTTAGGAAAGAGTATACATCTAGTCCTTCTCCACCTGCATAGATTTGAACTTTTTTAGTTCCTTCAATTATTTCTATATCCCTTCCCATTATAATTTCTGGAACATCAATTCTTCTGCCCATTTTTCCCTCAATTATTTGATAGTCTTCTCATGATCAGTGAGGGGAAGCATTCCTTCTTGATACTTGTCCACCTGTCTCTTCCATTTCTTCACTTCTATTTTTAACAATGAGAGCTCTTTTATCAACCCCTGGATTCTTTCATATCCTACATTTTCCTCATCATCAAAGTCCATATTGACAAAGTTATAGGAAAATTGAGTGCATACCTTGCCATCTGATGTTTCAGATTGAGCATTCTTCACTCGGGGTGTAACAGCTTCCTTTTCTATCAAGGGTTCACCAGTCTCTATCTGAATAGATACTTCTGCAACCACTCCTGGGGATGTTGGTTCTTGTGTAAGAACATATTGTTTTTGAAGCTCCCCTTCAACAACTTAAACCTATGTGGGCACTTCTACCATTAATTCTGAGGGTGTTGTTTCTTGTGTGAGAGCATCCTTTCCTTGCAACTCTCCTTCAACAACTTCAGCATTCAATTGTGAAGATGTTGGTTCTTGTGTAACAACTTCTTCCTGAATTTCAATTTCCATATCTTCCTGATTCCCAGCTACAGCTACTTGGATTTCAGTCGTGGCTTTGACATGAAGATGCAAGACTACTGGTTCTTGTGTATCAGCGTCCTGCCCCCCCCCCCCCATTTCTTCATGCTGCTAGAATTTATCTTGAGTTACTTCCATGTCTCCCAAAAGATGAAACTATTCCCCAAATACCTCAGTGTCCCCTAATGATTGTGACTGCATTTGTTCATCTTTTCCCAGCTCCACATCAAGGATTATGTCCACCTCAAGATCAGTTGTTCTTGGTTGAAATGGAGTTTCAACAAGGATTTCTAAGAATGTTGTTTCTTGTGTAACAACATCCTAATTGACTTCAATATCTTCCTATTGCTGGGACTCCTCTATTAGCTCGGTGTACGGAGATGGTTCTGGGGTCATAGTAAAAAATTCTAAGTTTGAGTCAAGAATAACCTCAATCTCTAGTTTACCCAATTCTTCTTGAATGGTAGTTTCGACAAACATTTCTGAAGGTGATGGTTCTTGTGTGACAGCACCCTACTTGGCTTCAGTATTACCTTTGTTAGGTTGATTCAGTAGTTCTGGTGGCTGAGGTTTTAATTTCTCAGGTTCTTCCAATTCTATATCAGGGATCAATCCTACTTCCGGTTCATCTTCTTTCCTTAATTCTACATCAAGTGCTTCTTGTTCTTCTTCATATGTTGGTACAGGATTTTGGGTTCCAAAAGAATGCACTATGACTGTGTAACCTGATTGACTAAAAATTTCCCCACATGCAGGGTAGACTAATTTATCCACTTCTTCATCCTCCTTAGCAGGAGATGATCCTTCTAACTGGTCTACATCTTCTACTGGTGTGTGCAGCCTTCTCTCTACCTGTTTCTCACATACCTCCTCCAATTCTCCAATTATTTCTGAAGAAATTTCACTTCTTCCTTCAGTAACCCATTTTCATACAAAAGCCCCTAAATTTGAGGTTCTTCTACAATAGGCTCCTGTGAAGCATTGTTTGTCCTCGGTATCAAAATGGAAATTCAATGTTTGCTTCAATATCTGCCCATTTTTCTCTTGTTGCTTCATCTATTGTGATTGATCTCATTCTCCTTCTCCTCACTCATCGAGATGCTTGTATTTCTTCTCTTGACCTTCTTCTCTTCCTTCGAGGTACAAGGGATTCGAACCTTGTAGTTGATGTAGAAGGAATATTTCATGTTTCAGCATCCCCTCTGTCCTCTGCCATCTATATTTCTTCTTTTATTACATTTCCCCTCCATTCAAGAGAGGATTTGATGGTGAGGACCTCTGCATTCTCTTATGTCATCACAGCTCCCACAGCTTCAGCTTCAATTGTCACAGCATCCAATGTTGCTCCAGCTTTAGCTTCAGCTACTGGAGCTCCCAAATTCTCTATCTCCTCTATAGGGTTTTCTACTGCGACATCCTCTATCAATTCTTCCTCTTCTTATGATCCTGTCTCAACTCCCCCCCCCCACTAAATTGGAGGGACTCTAGTCCTCCTTCTCTTCCTCCAATCAAACACCCAACAGAAGTGTAGGTGCCCTTACTTCCTCTCTGATTGGAATCTCAAGAAAAAGTATAGATCCCTAGGCTATCTGAGGTTGGCCAATAAATTGTTCCCATGTTTGATTCCTTTGAGCTAGGGCCCTTAAGATTAAAATTTTAATGAGGTTGTGATGGGTAAGGGAAGAATATGGATGCTTAGTTGCTCTGACGAATCCCACCATGTGATGTAGGTCTTTAAATAAATAAAATGGAACATTAAGTATATTTATGTGGTGTAAATATGATAGTAGTGGAAACTGAAAATAATAGACAGTCTGGTACCTACCTTCGCATGTGATATACTTTTTGAGGAAGATGGCCACTTGATCCCATAGGTGAGGCAATGACTATAATTATATTTCCCGTACTGATGGACACAATTGTTCAATTGCCACCAAAAATTCTTGTACTGCGGTGGCATTGGGATTTCTTCATCCAAACCAAGATCTTCCTACCTGTGGGAGGTCAATAACCTCAGCTACAATTGCCTTAGAAACTTCTATCCAAAAACCCCTAACCTCCGAGTGGGTTTCTGTAAGGTTTAGAGCGAATTGCAGAGCAGTTTCATGATGAAAAGAATTGAGACATTGGAAAAACTCAGTCCATTTCGCGGCTTTGAAGATAGCGAAAACTTCAGCATTCTTCTACAATGCCTGCGTGTTTGGAGGTTCATTCCAAGCAGGGATACCCATGTTATATTTTTTTCTAAATTCTAGTATCAAGTTAGCAGATTGCAGGATCCGACAATGGAGATTTCAGCACAGGACATGCACAAACAGCGGAGGTTGGAGTTGGAAAATTTGGAAAGTTAAGAAGGAAGTAAGCATAGAATCATTGGTAATATTTTTCCCCAAATTAGGAAAGGGTGGCGGTTGTGAAATAGATAAGAGTAGCCATTAGATCATGGGAATGGGTAGTTAACAAAGTACGGGTGTAACGACAGATATAAAAGGGTAGGTATGATTAACTTTGTCAAATCTGCTTAATGCTTAATCATGTAAATAACCAGAACCGTACCTTAGTAATTATGTGATGAACCGTAACTTCTTGAAGTAATACAGCGTGTCAATGCGGCCTTCAAATTTAAATATTATTACACGTGTGCTACCATAATCCTTCTCCCGGTGAACCAAAAGTTGTCTTGTCGGTCTTGACGGAATCATAATTAAAGCTGTGAAGTGAGTTGAAATCAGCAAAATCATGGGCAACAGAAATTCTGGACAAATTTGAAGGAGTTGCAGCTTGACTGTGGACATATGGAGGAGTTGCAGCCATAAGCCATAGGAGAAATCAGCAAAATTAGTGGAGTCACAGACGCTAAAAAGAGTAAAACTAGGCAAAATTTTAACGGAGTCGTGGCTATGGTAACGGGAAAATGGCAGATATTTTATGGTGTTACAGCTGCGACGAAATGGAAAATTAGGCAAGTTTTTATGGTGTTGCAGCTGTGGAATGGGAAAATGGGTAGGGATTTACAGTGTTGCAGCTGCGGAATGGAAAAGTAGGAAGATTTTTACAGTGTTGCAGCTGCGAAATGGAAAAGTAGGCAGGGTTTTACGATGTTGCAGCTGCGGAATGGGAAAATAGGTAGGGCTTTATGGTGTTGAAGCTGCGGAATGGAAAAGTAGGCAAGGTTTTACAGTGTTGCAGCTGTGACAGTGATGAAAAAAAAGGCAAATTTTGCAGAGTTACAACTGCACTGAACTGTTCATCATTCAAAATTTTCTTCTATAAGAAGATCTTCCAGATGTTAGATTTTTAACATTTAAGATAGCATTATCTTAGGATATTTAACTGAGAGAATAACAAGAACAGCAATCAAACATAAGAGACAATGGAAACATATATTTTCCTCGGGGAAACCATAAAGGAGAAAACCCTACAACTTCCTCAGAGATAGAATCAACACCAAAAGTAGAACCCCAAAACAGTAAGATGATCACCCGACAGCAGTAGTCTCTCTCTCTCTTGTGCCATCAACTTCTTCTCTCTCAGTTATGTGCTACAACTGAGTGTGAGTGAGTGTGTGATAAATAGAGATGCTCACTCTCTATTTTCACTAATTCCTGACTTGAAAATAACTTACTAGGGCCGACTTCACTAGGAGAGTCTAATAACCCTAGGGCCCCACAATTGTGGGGAATTTAACCCTTGATCAATAGGAGGGTTACCCACAATGACTTGACATGACTTGTTTACATTATAGAAACTCCTAATTGAAACATCGAGGCATGACATGACTCAATTACATTACAAACACTTCCTAGAATTAACATCGGGGTACAATACATAAGATATACAAGTGAATACATTCTAAAGTTACAATTACATCAACACTCTCTCTTAACTAGGAAGGTATTCCCTCGACACAATTTATCAGCACAAGTCTTCTTCTCTGTATCATCTGAATCATCATCAAGTTCTTGTCATCTTCATCTTCAAGTCATATTCTTCTTCAAGTCATCTTCATCATTGGATCTGGATCATCACTCGATCTGGATCATCTTTGGATCTGGATCGTCGTTGGATCTGGATCATCTTTGGTTCTGGAACATCTCTATTGGATCATCATCACAGGTGTTATCTCTTGATTCTTCTCGTCACAGGAATTTCTACATAGCTAACCCTTTTCCATGTTGGTTGTAGTCCTAGCCTCCCTGTAGGCCTTCTTCAGCACTTATATCTGACCCTAAGTCAGAATGGCCCGCCCAGCACTTACATCTGACCATGTGAGGAACACATCCAACATACATGTCAGAAAGGCACGCACAACACTCACATCTGACCATGAGAGGAACCAATCTAGTCATCTATGTTAGAAAGGCCCAGCACTCACATCTGACCATGAGAGGAACCAATCCAGCATTCATTTCAGAAAGGCTCTACACTTACATTTGACCATGCGAGGAACCAATCCAACATACATGTCAAAAATGATATGTACTTACATTCATCGATGTGAGGAACCAATCCAACCTACATGTCAAAAGGGCTCTCAGCCCCAAGCTAAGGAATCCTGGTAACTGACCAGGTGCCTCCATTCTCCCAGAGAATGGAATTCAATACTTATATCTGATCATTTGAGAACACATCCCTCAATCACATCAGAATGGAACTGCACTTATATATGATAATGTGAGAACACATCCCACACTCATATCAAAATGGCCCTTAGCCCTAGGCTGAGTATTCCTGGTAACTGACTAGGTGCCTCCATTTAGAGAATGGCATTCAACACTTATATCTAATCATGTAGGAACCAATCCTACAGTCACATCAGAATGGCTCAGCACTCATATCTAACATGGAAGGAACCAATCCTCTCACCATGATAGAATGGCTCAGGCCTTACATCTAACCATGGAAGGAACCAATCCTCTCACCATGTTAGAATGGCTCATGGACTCATCACTTCCCCTTATAGGGAACCTCGATATGGAGAACACCAAGCTTCTCCCTGAAGTAATCAAACTTCACTCTGGCCAATGGCTTCATAAACACATCATCTATCTGTTTTTCCATCGCAACATACTAGAGATTCACTGCTCCTCTCTACACCATATCCCTAATATAGTGATATTTGATCTCGATATGCTTCAACTTGTCATGGAATATCGGGTTCTCTGACAACTTCACACAACTTTGGTTGTCGCAATATATACAAGTAGCATCTAACTGGAGGTCAAATAAATCCGACAGTAGCTTCCTTAGCTATACTACCTCACAACTAGCTAAACAAGCTGCAACATACACTGCTTCAGTTGTACTCAGTGCCACACAAGATTGCTTCTTGTTGAACCAAGAGATCACACCTGATCCCACACTAAAGCAACACCCTGAGGTGCTCTTTCTATCGATGGCATTGCCTGCCCAATCTGAATCAACATAACCTTCTAGGCTAATCTTCCAATCCTCCTTATACTTGAGCCCATAATCAACTGTACCCCTTAGGTACCTCAGAATATGCTTTGCAGCAATCAAGTGAACATGTCTCGGATCTGTCAGGAACTGGCTCAAGGTGTTCAAAGCAAAGAAAATATCTGGTCGCGTATTCATCGAGTACATCAAGGACCCAATCATATGACAATACATCGTGGCATCAATCGCTTCTGATCAAGCATCACTCCATAGCTTTAGGTTCGATTCCATAGGTGTGGTTAGGCCTTGCAGTCCATCATCCCAAATCTCTTAAGGATCTCTACTGCATACTTACCTTGTCCAAGGGAGATTCCATCCACATTTTGCCACACCTCCATGCCTAGAAAATAGTGCATCATACCCAAGTCCTTCATTTCGAACTCGGCAGGAAGATTCCTCTTTGTATCAGTAATTAACCCATCTCCCCCTGTTACAAACACGTCATCTAGATACAGTAGAAGTATCACTGGGTTCCCTTCTTCAACCTTGTAGTAAAGGTTGGAATCTGCTTTACTTTTGGTAAATCCTAAACTAGATAGAAATCCATCAATTCTGTCGTACCATGTCCTGGGTGCCTATTTCAAACCGTACAGGGATTTCTTCAATTTACACACATGAGACTCCCTATCATGTGTCACAAAACCGAGTGACTACTCCACATACACTTCCTCTTCCACTACACCATTCAAGAAAGCAGTCTTGACATCCATCTGGTGTATCTTCCATTTCATCACTGCAGCCAGAGCAAGTACTGATCTGATGGAAGTGTATCTGGCTACAGGTGCAAAAGTTTCTTCATAATCTATTCCTTCTTTCTGGGAGAAACCGCGAGCCACAAATCATGCTTTATATTTTTCTATGCTACCATCTGCAGCATGCTTGATCTCGTAGATCCATTTGGAAGTTACAACATACTTCCCTTCTGGTCTTGGGACAATATCCCAAACATCATTCTTCATGATCGATTGATACTCTTCAATCATAGCATCCTTCCATTCTTTCCTTTCTAATGCTTCTTCATAGTTGGAGGGTTCTTTATCGATGAAGTCACATAATAAGGCTACATACCTGGACCAGGACCTGGTTCTTTTTCTTTCTCTGTGATTTTCTTCTGGAGCCCCATATCTTTCTGCACCTTGGATAGCTTCTCATACCCAAGCAGGTTTCCTCTTGTGAGGATTATTCTTCTGAGGTGGATCTACAGGTTCTTGAGGTTCTTCTAATTCTCGATCTTCTTCTTAAACTTCTTCGTTCATGGTTGTGTCCTGAATTCTAGGCGATTCTATTTCTTCAAGCTTTTTAGCAGGTCTCTTTTTGGATTTGTTGTAAGCTAATTCTTCATCAAAGGTTATGTCCCTACTAATGTCGATCTTCTTGAATCCTGGGAAGTATATTCTGTAATCCTTCGAGCTTTCATAGTATCCCACAAATATACCCTTCTTTCCTAAAGTATCTAACTTTGTCCTCTTTTCTTTCGGAATGTGTATGTATACAGGACAGCCGAATATTCTAAGATGGCTGACTTCTGGTTTCTTCCCGGAAAAGACTTCTTCATGTGTCTTTTTCTTGAGTACTCTGTGTGGAGTACGGTTCTTTACATACACCGTTGTTCTGGAAGCTTCTGCCCATAGATGCATCGGAAGGTCTTGATCATGAAGCATGGCCCTTGTAGCTTCCATGATCGTTCTATTCTTCCTTTCTACAACCCCATTCTTTCGTGGATTATATGGAGTGGATAACTCCCTCTTAATCCTTAAGTCTTTGCATAACTCTCTGAATTCATTTGATGTGAATTCTCTGCCATTATCTTATTGAAATGTCTTGATCTTGTTTTCTATGTGGTTCTCGATCAAGGCTTTGAATTCCTTGAAATTGCTGAAAACTTCATCTTTGTTCTTCATAACGTATATCCATGTCTTCCTAGAAAAATCATCAATAAACATATTATACATACCCACTTAATGAACTGGATGACATTGGACCGCATACATCGGAGTGAATGATTTCCAAGATTCCTTTTGCTTTGCTTTTGCTACTTGGAAATGTCTTCTTTGTGTTCTTTCCTTTCGTACATCCTTTGCGGACTACTTCATGTTTTGACTGCATTTATGGAAGTCCTTCAACAACTTTGCTTGCAAGTGGTAGTGCTATGTAGTGTACATGTTCAAGCCTTCTATGCCAAAGTTAATTTGGCTCTACTGATTCATGAACCAAAGCTTGTTCTGGTTGGCCCTTCAATTTGAATAATACTCCTTCTTGTTCTCCTTAGACCCCATGGACCATTTTTTGTCCTTTTATGTTTCCTCGACCATCCCTAAAAACATAAGAAAAATTATACACGTGACTTTTAAACCTATAAGCGTGTATATACGCGGGTTTGACCACTAAAAATTTGTACATCGGGATGTGTACAAAATCCAAATCCTTTTGGAGTTTTCCTTGACATGGATCCGACTCAATTTATTCATGGCCTTCCCTATGCCTTGAGATCGCTCGGATTCGACCTTTCATTACTCCTTTTAAAGCTATATAAGGAACCCCTTGGTACATTGAAGGCATAAGAGAGAATTGAAGCAAAGAAACTATAGTCCATTGTTGCCAGAACTTATGCTTGAGTCTGCATCCCTTTGTCCCTTGGAGCACTATTGTGTTCTTCCCAATATTTCCTTTTGCTTGTGAGCTTGTTATCTAGAGATGGAGGATTGAAGTGGTGGAACCCCAAGTGGGGGATTCAGTTTCTCTAGTTCACAGACATGCCAACAGAGGTTGTATCTTGTAATCTCTGATTTATATTAATAGAAATATCTTTTCCTGTCCAATAATGTGTGTTTGAATGAATATTTTATCCATTGGATTATGTCAAATGCTTATACATTATTGATTATATATGCTAGAATAGATCTAACACCGTGATATATAGAATGCTTGTATTGTTTACTTGTTGTTGAGGAAGTAATCTATCAATTCAAGCTGAAGTTGGAAAGCTCAACGGGGATATACTTCAACCATCCGGAATAAGGAACAAGGTCTGATCCTTTAGTGTTAGACATTTAATTTCTATAGCATATTGGAAAGGATTGATTTCTGGATTCAAGCTGTCTGTTGTGGTACCCCAAGCCATAGGAATTTCTCTCCGTAACACCGGGACTGCCCAATGAGGGAGCGTGAAGAGGGAAACAGCCGCAAAGTTCCTAGACTTCAAGATAAGCTGAAAGCTGAGAACCAACAGGAGAAGTTTGTGGAAGCCGAGGGGCTTGGTCCTGAACGTTCAAAGTAAATAATTGAACGTGGGACAGATCTGCAAAATTTTGAAATTTTGGATGTGCAAATTGTATATGTATTCCTATGTATTGGAACACCAAGGACGGTGTTATTCCAAGGGGGAGGGGATTGTAACACCTCGGTTTTGACCCCATTTTCATTATGTATATAATATAATCAATCATGTTGAGGGGTTAAAGGCAAAAGCCCCACCATCGATTTGGTTGTGTATGTTTTAGAAATAGGGATAGTTCTTGATGGTATATCATGCTATTCGGCATGTTATAGTTTGGCATCATGTAAATACGCACATCAATTAAATTAAACCTATATCCAGCTACGATAGTGCAATGTTAAAATGAAAAGGGCATGGTTCCAAAGGATAAGGGGGGGGGAATGATGAACCTTGGACTATGGGGGGGAAATCCATGTGTCACCACCCTGTTTGATTTGCCCATCTTTCCTTGTCTTACCCAACTACCACTTTAATGTTTTGTTGAGTAGTTGAGGCAGTTATGGCTAGGAGTGGAGTGTGGCAGGACTGTCATTCCTTGCCCACATGCACACTCCACCAGCGGGTTGACCTCACATTGGCAATTAAAAACCACCATCGCCATTCTCTCTAGGAGGCCATTCTCTCCATTGTTAGCTCACCCTCATGCATAGATGGATTTTTTCACTCTCATGCAGGGATGTGCAGGGGGGCGGTTAATCCTCCTCATGCACAGATTGATGGAGAATCGGTTCTTTCCCCATTCTTGTTTATGCAACTTCCTTTAGCAATTGCATTGAGGAATTGTGTGCTGTGGGCTCTTGGATATTGGATGACTGCTGATTTCCACATCCGTTGGCTAAGTCTTCCCTTGTCTATGCTGGGAGTTTTCCTTCTTCCCCAACTGCGGACTGTGTAAGGTTCTCATCGTTTCCTCATCAGATTGTGGTCTACGTTTATGTCCTCCTTTTTCCCAAGATTGAGAATCAGACTTCTTCCCCATTTTGGGACTGTGTAAGGTTGCCATAGTTTACATTGTGAGTTTGGGTTGTTGATTCACCCTAGTTTTGGGTTGCTTCTTGGTTGCTGAGGTAGTAGACATCTTTTGGGGATTGTTGTTGAGTTGTTTTTTCCATGGTAGGGCCAAGAACAACTCTGGAGTGTGGTTGGACCTGAACTTTGTTTCATCTTTTGTTTGGGATTGTCACCCGGTTGTCTTTGCCTTCTTCACAAAGATGTGAATGAGTTGTTTTGCTGCAGTATGCAGTGGTTGGTCTTCAGAATATTGAGAGTAGGATTAGAGGCTGGGTATGCTTGAGAAGACTGGAGTTTGAGGCCACCAACTTATCATTTATCCTTTCCTAGCTCCTTGACGGCCTGATAAACCCTACTGTGTGGGCTTGGCTGATTGGTGTACCTCAACTATGTGTAAGCCTGATTTGACCCTTATTCCTTGAGGAATCATGCCTAGCTCGGGGGTGGCAGTATTGCTGAGAGATTGATGAGCACGCTGGCCTATGGTTGGGTGGAACATTGCAGCAACGTAGCTGGTTGCGGGGCGAGTTCTTCATTAAAAAGATAAGTACTCCTGACTATTCCGTCTCTGCAATTATATCTTCTGTTTCATGAGAAATGATGAACATGTTGAATGCTGGAATGTATATGTTTGCTTCCGCTAAATGTTGAGTAACTATGTATCCTTGTATGTTATATGCATCTTAGTATGTATTATGTTAATCCTTTTAATATCAGCATTTATCCCTATTTGTGTTCATGGGGTTGTTTGCCCATTTGTTTGGTGTTAGTAGCGTCCTCTTCGCCGATTAGAGGGTCGAGGACGTTACAGTACAAACAAGACATCCTTCATTTTCATAGACTTTCCAGAGTCTAGCTTGTAGGAGGATTCAACACTACCTTTTATGGGATATTGGTAGTCATCCCCAAGTTTCACCTTTTGGGGGAATTATGTTCGGATAGTTTCTCAAAGGATTCCTTGAATCTTGTCATGTTCTTGGAAGCCCCACTGTCAATAAGCCAATCTTTGCTTCCATGTGTGACAGTTCCCGTGAGAGCGGAGATCAGATCATATTCTTCATCACTTGAAGAGTCTTCACTTTCTTGTTTTACTCTCTTTCTGGGAGGATCATCATCCTCAGCAGTGTGAGAATGATGTCTTCTTTTGTATTTCTTCTTCTTCTTAGATCCACTCTTATTCATGGGACAATTTCTAGCAAAGTGTCCTCTTTCATCACATGTATAGCATCTGAGTTTGGATAGATCCTAGTTTGTTCTTACAGAATTATCTTTCTGATGAGAATGCTTACCTTGGTGATGATGATTGTCCCTTCTGCTTTTCTTGGAGTGTACTATGAGAGCTTAATCTTCATTTCCCATCTTTTCTTCTTGAGATATTATTCGAGCTTCTTCTTGTGAGAATTATTCCCACAGTCTACTAAACTTGATTAGATTCTTTCTAGCACATATTCCTTGGATGAAAGAATCCCATGATCTAGGGAGACCATTCAAGGTTGTCATCACAATTTCTGCATTCTCCACTTCTTCATCCACTGCTTCAAGTTGTTCTTTGATCTGGATCTTTACATTCTTCAATTGGTTCCTCAAAGTCATCTTTCGGTTTATGTTCTTCCCTTCAAATAGTTTGGTCAGGGCATCAAACATAGCTTTAGGTGTCTTGACGGAGGACACCTACGGTATGAGGTGATCCTTGATTGAATCAGCAATAATCCTCTTAGCCATGACCAACTTATTTTTGTGTAAGGCCTTAGCCTCATCTCCCTATGGAACCAGAACCTCCTCATTGATGTAGGAGTCCAACTCATTTTCTTCCAAGACCAAGGAGATCCTATACTTCTAGGCTCAGAAGTTATCATCTCCCTCAAGCTTTTCATCAATATTGGTATGATGAGACATCTTATCTGAGAACCACAAATGGAAATACAAAATATTTCGATCTTAACAGGTCAAGATGTCGGAACTAGATCTGGAGCTGAATTTCTACAGAGCTGGTTCAGGAGCAGATTAGGGTTTGACTTTCCCGGAGTTCTGTCCAACCAAAAACTTTGATCTTGATCTATAAACTTAAATTTTGAGGAGGAGATCAATCCAGTCATGGGCTCACTCAAAAAATTCTCTTCTGTGGAAAGCCCTAATTTCCAGCAGCAGTGTTGGGTCAAAAACTAAAAATGCTCAGAATCAGATTTTGCTTCGACAGAAATATGCACCCTAGAGAAGAGAGTCAGACCAACCTTCTTTTGCTGAAAATTTGTGGAAAGAGATCCAAAAATTAGGAATCCCTAGTTTCCACAGCTGCATAGTGTCTTCTTCTAAGGTTAGCTCTGACACAATGTTAGATTTTTAACATTTAAGCTAGCATTATCTTAGGATCTTTAACTGAGAGAATAACAAGCACAACAATGAAACATAAGAGACAATGGACACAAATATTTTCCTCGGGGAAACCATAAAGGAGAAAACCCCGCAACTTCCTCAGAGATAGAATGAGCACCAAAAGTAAAACCCAAAAACAGTAAGATGTTCTCCCGACAGCAGTAGTCTCTCTCTCTTGTCCCAGCAACTTATTATCTCTGAGTTATGCGCTACAACTGAGTGTGAATTAGTGTGTGATAAATAGAGAGGCTCACTCTCTATTTATACTAATTCTTGACTTGACAATAACTGACTAGGGCTGACTTCACTAGGAGAGTCTAATAACCCTAGGGCCCCACAACTGTGGGGAATTTAACCCTTGATCAATAGGAGGGTTACCCACAATGACTTGAAATGACTTGTTTACATTATATAAACTCCCAATCGAAACATCGGGGCATGACATGACTCAATTACATTACAAACACTTCCTGGAATAAACATCGATGTACAATACATAAGATATACAACTGAATACATTTCGAAGTTATAATTACATCAACACCAGAAAACAAAAAATTACAATAGGTGCTCATGGTTTTCAGGCCTAGTAATTACCACTACTCCTTAAGTAAATTCCTGCACATATTCTAAAAAAAAACAATCAAGTGTAAAGGAAAAATGAAAAAGGAAATAAGCATTAATTTATTTATGTACAAAAAATTGTGTGGAAATGCAGCGACTTTATAAAGATTGACAGGGGTAGAGAAAGATTCCTTCCCTTGCTCCAACTGGTATCCTGGATCAGATGCAATCTATGAAACAAACACATCCCTCAAAATTGGCTTATGATACAATTGCATCCTGTGACCGTTAGCGAATAATGGTGCACGATTCTCATCAATGGTGACCAGGTGGATTGTACCGTTGTCGAATACTATGTCTATAAGATATGGACCTAACCATATTGTGTGTAGCTTACCTTTAAAGTCCCTTTTGAATCTTGAATCATATAATAGATCCCAGCCTCCCTCACATAAGACTCACTTCTTGATGAACCAATCGTGCCAATTGGATCTCTGTTGCTGAATTAATGTTGTCTGATCCACAATAGGTATGTGTTTTTCCTCAAGTTCATTCAATTGATTCAATATATTCCTATGGGCTTCTGTTACATTTAAGTTTACCTCCATGGCTGTTGTTATCACTCAAAATATACCTAAGGTTGTGAAAGGAAATCTCAAGGTAACAGCAAAAACTACTTTTAGAAAGAAACTGACTTTTCTTTCTAGAGAGGGATCTCTCAAATACAAATTTAACAAGGCCAAATATTGGAGTCAAAAATTTTAAGTTATGCAAATGGTTGAAACAAAACATATAACCATTGGGCTATGGAGTCAAAATAGATAAAGATAAGACAAAGCTGCCTACTCAGAATTTCAACAAAGGCAAGATAATTATTCAGCTACAGTCATTCATTGATTTTCAGGCGATAAGAAAGAAACATGAACAATCCATCAATATAGAGAATCATAGGATGATTTCCATATCAACTTTAGAAGAAATTTCTGTGAATATCTAAAACAATAGCCAGAGCATACATGTATGAATTCTGAAACTATTAAACATTGCATTTAGAAATTAAAGAAAACAGAATGGAAGGTAAATACTTAGAAAACATTCACAAGGAAAGAGAGCACAGACTGTAACATAAACAACACATGAATATTTGAATATCAACTAGCATTCAGCTCTGTAATTTTATTTAAAAAAAAAGGTTCTCATAAAAACATCAGTCCAATCTTATGGGTTCCAACCCTTGATACATCAATAAAATTCAAATATATACAAAATAGTTTCTTTCAAGAACGTCACAAACCAACTAATCTGTTAATCATAAGTTCTTGTAACCATTTCCCTAATAACTAGGAATAATAATTACATGCTTTGTTTGAAATAACAGATTGCTTGATTATAGCAAAATCCATAACTGCAAGGTATCACGAACAAACAGCTTCCCAAAACTGCAACACCTGTCTTCATGAATGTAATATGTAATTGGTTTTCCCAAATTTCTCCATGAATTTCCACTGTTCTATATTTGGAGTGTTGTACTCTGTCATCTATCTTATTGACACCTCCAAATCCACATAATATTCATAAGACACAGCTGGTAATCCTTTTTTAATAATTAAAAACCTGTCCAATATTTCAAAGTCTTTTGTCAACTTTTCAACAATGACCTTTAATGTTAATCCTTTGACTAAATATTCAAATTTAGAATGATCCATGCGATTTTGTACCAATAAGCTATGATATTGTTCCTGAGAAAACAATCGTCCTTCATAATCCTAAAAACAAAGGAGACCATCATCAAATAAATTTTTAAAAGCTGCCCTGAAATCCTTGATTTGAGAAGATATCTGATTCGCTTTATCCTGCACAACTTTCATAAGTTGATGCTTATTGATAAAATTCTTCGCCCATAACACAATTGCTACCCTGTCTTTGATCCCAATATCCTGCAAATTTTGATATGTCAGAGAATTCAAGAAATTCACAGCATTGTGAGCAGTATTTGGAGATTTCTTTTCCATAGTTTCATTTGCTAATTTCAATCTTTGAGCATCCAAATGTACCAGTGCACTTTCATCATCGATAAAATTTAAATAATGTCTGAATTTAGTGATTTCTATAGACAGAGTATCCTAGATTAAATGTTTAGCTCCCTGTAAAGGAGTTTTTCCTGTATTTCTCTCTTTTAATTCATTGAATTTTTTCTGTAATTGGCTCTTCTCATTCCACCCTTTATTCTTCTCTTCAATACTTTTAGCCAATTCTGACTTGATCTTTTCATTCTCATCCTTTAATCCTTTAATTTCCACTTCCTTCAAACTCACCTGAGACATGGGAACTAGTAAAGTATATGCAGAAAATTCATTTAATGGTTTTTCAACATTGACAAGGGGTTCATCAGTATCAACAAAAATTTGATTCATCAATTCCTCCATAACCTCTTTTTCATCATTTTGATCTTTTTTCAACTTTGCAATCTGAGTCGCTACCAACTTAGCCTTTTCTGTTTCCCACTTGTCTTTCTCCTCCTGCATCTTCAATAATTTTCCTTTATAATCCATCATTTCCTGGTATACTTTATCTTTTTCTTCCTGCAATGCAAACAATTCTGAAGATTGAACATGTTCAGTGTTAGGGACCTTGAGCTTCTTTTTCAACACTTGAATGGTATTATCTTTCTCTTCAAGAAGCTTCTTCGTCGCCTGCATATTATTTGGTTCAGTCCCAAAGCTTATGATATCTCCCTGTAACTTTTTTATTTGAATCAAATTGGTCTTATTTTCAACTTTCTCATGTTTTAATTGAATTTCCGTTTTATCTACAAGAGACTGCAATTTAGTAATTTTCGCAGTTGCATGTAACAAATCGGAATAAATGACATCTCTGATTTGTTTGTGGAGCTGTATTTTATTAGGAACACTAATTTTATCCATCTTCACCTCCATCTTAGATACCTTCTTATCACTTACCACAACAAATTTTAGGGTATTCCTCTCTGCATCTCGAGTAGAAATCAATGAAGTTTTTTTATTAATTAATTTCCTAACTCGGGGAAGCAGATTCTTAGTTTCCTCCAATGACTGCATTTCTTTATCAGCATAACTCAACATCAACTCTATCCTAGATTTGTAACGAGAACTGGACTCTATTTTACCTTCATCTCCAAAAAGAATATTGATCCATTTGCACAGACTTTTTCTGAAACAGAACCATTTTCTTTAAATCTTTTGAAATGGTTAGCTCATCCTGAGGATGAGTTTTGATCTTTTTATTAGAAATCTCTTCATCTACATCCATGACATCTGCTTCAGAAAGAGTCATTTTATTCATAACACTGGAATTAACATACATTTGAACTGTTACAGCCAATTTGTCCCTCTTATCTTCATTAGCTTCTGTATTTTCTTCAAAATTAGACAAATTTTCCATTTTATCTAATCCCTCAACAATTTGATGATCAAATGGCTTGTTTTTGTTCAGTTGACTTCTCTGAGAAATAATCTGGTGTGGGTCATAATTCACTTTTTCTTCTTTTTGAAAATCCATAACTTCCAATAATTTCTCAATCACTAACAGAGCACTTTTATTCTTAAAAATGAAAGTACCGACTTTGAAAGGGAATTTAACATCAGAATATTTTTTAAACACTCTGATATGTTCCTCTTCTGCATACAACCTTTGTCTCATGAACTCTAATGCAAATATTCTTGGCGTCAAGAAAGCAGGTAACCTGTATGGTTCTCTAGTGAACCCATACACTCTTAGAACAGTAAATTATTTGTGCAAAAACCAATCTCCTGTTTTGTCTTCTAAATAAGATTGGAACATAATTCTCATGTCTTCCAAAACCCTAGGTAAGACATCATCGAAAATTATTTTGTATATTTCAGCCATAATCGTATTCACGAACTCGAACATGTTGATCTATTTTGGAAAGTCTGGAGAAAACATGGTAGATAAGAACTATAATTCTGACACATTTGAACACAATAACATGTTCAAAAAATACGATTGGTACCTGAAGAACCTAACTTTAGGAAATTCAACCAATTGGGTATGGATTACTTCGGCTAAATACTCGTCAATATTGAAACAACGGGATGAATTGGATTCATGGTCAGTCGAACCTATACTTAGCAAAAAACCCAAAATGACTTCGTTGGCATGCTTATCATCATCCAAACCCAAAACCTGACTAACAATTGACATGACCAATTGGACTTCATCTTTGAAAATATTTACATTGTATGGCAGAAATAAACCCTCTAACGACTGACCAACTTTTAAAATACTGGATAAGAACTGACATCTAACTCCAGTTTTGCAATTTTTATAGAATTCAATCAGGACTTGCTCATTGAAGGATTCAGGGTTTACAAGAAAACTATCAGGCAGACTTAACATCCCGCGAACAGATTTTACGACAATTATACAGAGGATTTTTGAAGTTGTATGACTCATAATAACTCTTTCAGAAGACGAATAACTTTTTACACACCACTCGACAAATTCAGGGAAAGGTATGGTTTGTTTGACAACAAAGTAATACAGAAAGGAATTGCAGACATTTAGGATATCATTTCCCTGTGACTTATACTGCCATAAACATTCTTTTGAGACTTATTAACTGCATACTGACAAAATAGGGTCAAACACATTCCTCTCTCTATCAAGAATCACTTCTTATCTCTCATCCAAAACCTTGCACAATATCCCCGAACCCTGCTCCTTCTCCATAATAAAACAACGGCAATAAGTCTTCAACAAGAGTCTCGAAGTTTTAAGGCTTACCTAGTAACTGTCAGATATGTAAAAGCTGACTTTTGGAAAAATATGGCGGACTGTTCCTTCTTCTTTTCACCTGCAATGTGAAAAAAAAATAACTTTACCTTGGTCAACTCACCTTTTATACAAAAAATAATGATTCCGGGACCCCCAACAAGTTGTTTCTCCTTTACCACTTTCCTCAACATAACTCACTAAAAAATTCCACGTGGAAAGCAGTTTGAATTATGCTACCGCTCATCCATTTTAATTATCTCACAAGTTTGAGCTCCGGATTAGACTATACCCGTTGATAAGATTACATCTCTTATTTGAACAGTTGGATCAAATCCATTCTACGCAATCTGTCGGCATATCTCCTTGTTCAACCTTGCATCTTCACATCGTGAATTACCTTATGACCATAGATTTAATTTGCTTTATCTCTTGGCCATCGATCTTGTTATCTTGTTAACCCCTTCCGCTCTCCGACAAAACTTCTTTCTCGTGTAACTTTTTTCAGCGGATCAATTTTCAACTGTAGATATACACGATCACAAATCTACACCCTCCAATTGTGCAGTAAATTAATCAAAGTGCGCATTTTGATAAAGAATCGTGAATACTAACCTTTTACCAACTTTTAATATATGCCTTTATCATTTCTTGATCATATCTTTTTCAATTGTTCAACATAAAAGGTGCTAACAGTTGTCTTCAAGGTTTTGATTCCATATTCAATGGGAAATATAACACTCTTTCCATGCACCAAGTCATAAGGGGAAAAACCTGTACTATTGTGCCACGTAGTGCGATATGCCCATAGTACTTCCTGAAGTCTATTAGCCCAGTCTCTCTGATGGCTCCTGACTGTTTTGGTGAGGATAGCTTCAATAACTTTATTGGTACTTCCCACCTGGCCATTGTCCTGGGGATGGTAAGGTGAAGTTATCCTATGCTGAATATGGTACTTCTGTAGCAAAGCTTCAAATTTCTATGACACAAATTGCGGTCCTCCATCTATGATTACTTCCTTGGGTATTCCAAAATGAGTAAATATTTCTCCATACAAGAAATCTATTATAGCATGGTCATTGGCTTTTTCCAAAGCCACGGCTTCTACCCATTTTGTCATGTAGTCGGTGCAAACTAAAATGTAGGCTTTCTGTTTTGAATGAGGATTGATAGGCCCAAAAAAATCTAAGGCCCATCTTTCAAAAGGTTCCACCACCAACTGTGGTAGAAGAGGAATTTCATCCAATCTATTAGGTTGGCCCATTGTTTGACAGTTGTCACAAGACAAGACATATTTCTTGGCATCCTGAAAATTGTTGGCCAATAATAACCCATTCTCGACACCTTATGACCTGTTCTCCTGTCTACAAAATGTCCCCTACATAGCTCATCATGACAAGCCTTCAAGACATGGAAGACTTCATCCTCCCTTACACATCTCTGGATCTTAAGATCAGGACCTGTGTAGAAAATATGACCATCTATCTAGCAATACCTGGCACTTCGTTGAATAATATTCCGTTTCCCTCTTTTTGACAAGTGTGTCGGAATCTTACCTACAGCCAAGTAGTTAGCAACATCTGCATACCAAGGGGAATGAGCTAAAACTACAAACAAGTGTTCATCTGGGAAAGAATCCTCAACTACTAAGCTGTCATCATTGTTAGTAAAACGAGATAAATAATCAGCATCAACAATTTCTTTCTCAGCCTTGTCGATAATGGTAATATCGAACTCCTGTAATAGTAATAACCATTTAGTTATCCTAGCATTTGTAATTGGTTTGTTCATTAGATATTTGATGGCTGAGTGGTCAATGTGTACGAAGGTGGGATATCCAGTGATGTAGTGTCTAAATTTGTTAATGGAGTAAACAATGGATAAAAATTCCTTCTCTGTAACAGTATAATTGAGTTCAGCAGGGGCCAACTTCGTACTGATGTAATAAATAGCATATGGTGCTTGACCATCCTGCTGACCTAATACTGCTCCAATGGCAATGTTAGAGGCATCTGAAGAAATGTGGAAAGGCAAAGCCCAATTGGTCCCCCTTAAGATAAGAGTTGTAGACAACCTCTTCTTAAGTTCAGTGAACGTTTTCTGGCATGCATCATTCCAAATAAAATGTACATCTTGCATCAATAAAGTAAATAAAGGAGAATCTAGTTTGGAAAAAATTTTTATAAATCTTCTATAATAACTAGCATGTCCTAAAAAGCTACGTACCTCTTTCTGCGTTCTAGGAGTGGATATGTTTTCAATTACCCTAATTTTGGATAGATCTACTTGGATACCATTAGCAGAGATAAAGTTCCACAGCACTACACCCTTGCTCATCATCATATGACACTTTTAGTGCTCAGAGATAGCTGGGTTTGCTCACATCGTGTTAAAACCTTCTCCAATTTTTTCAGTGCCTCTTCAAATTCACTGCCATAAGGGGTAAAATCATCCATGAAAATCTCCATACTATCATTAACCATTTCTGAAAAGATACCAATCACAGCTCTCTGAAAGGTGGCTGGTGCATTGCATAAACCGAAGGGAAGCACCCTCTATGAAAAGGTACCCTAGGGACAGTTGAAGGTGGTTTTGTCTTGGTCTTCAAGAGAAATCTAGATTTGATTGTACCCACTAAACCCATCCAGAAAGGAGAATAAATTCTTCCCAGATAGGGTATCAAGTAACTGGTCGATGAAAGGCAGAGGAAAGTGGTCTTTCTGTGTTGCCTTGTTCAGCTCTCTATAATCCACACAGACTCTCCATTTACCATTCTTCTTGGGTACTATCATGAGTGGAGAAACCCACTCGCTGTCTGGGATTGGGTATATAAACCCTGCTTCCAAAAGTTTTTAAATATCCTCCTTCACTATGTCCCTAAGATTGGGGTTCATCCTTCGTTTTGGCTGGCACACATGCTAGGAGTCACTTTTGATATAAATGTGGTGGGTGCACAGATTAGAAGAGATACCCTTCATGTCTATGTACTCCCAGGCAAATTCCCATTATGTTTTTTCAAGAGAGTGATTAGGCATTCCTGTTCATCTAGAGTAAGATTGGGATTGATATTCAGGGTTTTTCCTGGCTCTATCTCAATTGGAACACTTTTTGAACTTTTCAACAATGGAATTATGTGAGTGTCACTGACTAATGTCTCGTCTGTGAGATTTTCTTGTTCTTCTTCACCTAGAGTACTATTCAGAATCTGGTAAAATTTTTGTTGACAGAAGTGGGATCACTGTTGAAATTATTGATGGCATCGTCCTCTGTTTCATCCTTAAAATTCAAGGGATTCCCTATCGTTAACAGTGGCTGAACGCCCTCCTCTTCCTCTAGCTCCATCCACATTGGAGTTTTAGCTTCTAGACTAGGTCGAGCTGGAAGATGGAGGTTAAGGTTCTTTGTTTCGGTCCCATCTGATATGGTCATAGACCTAGTCTAACATCTGAGGAAAGTATCTACTGTAGCTAACCAGGTCATTCCCAAGATCAGTGGTTGTCCTCCTAACTGTGACTTGGGTTGTAAAATCAAGAATTCAGCTGGATATTCCCATGAATCAACTAAGACGGTGAGGTCGTCCAATATTCCCTCGGGTTTGATGGTGGACCTATCTGCAAGTTCTAGAACGATAGGGGTTGGACTGAGATTGGTGAGCCCAATTTTTCTTACAGTTTCTATGGTCATAACGTTAATATCTATGCCTAAATCTACCAGTACATTTGGTATCTATGTATTCCCAATCTGCACAGTGACAATGGGGTTCCCAGGATCATCATATTTGGCCAAGAGGGTTTTTCCCATTATCAGTTCAAATAATTTCCCTATAACATGGACAGTGGGAAGATCTCTAGGTTTTCTTCCTGGTTTTCTTGTACATAGATCCCGAACAGTTTCGGCATAGATAGGCACATCATGAAGGGCCTATAACAGTCACAATTTTGACATAGATGTTTTTCAACTCTCCTAAGAGGTTAAATTGAGTTTGATCCACTACCTTCTGTAGTGTCAGTCTTTCAGGATAGCGGCGGTTCCCTAATCAGTTGTGTAGGCTATGTGTCAACAGATGTTTCTTCTTTTGTTTCAGCCGGTGTCTCAGTAGGACTTTCAGCATCTTCAATAATGGGGATCGTTGCGTTGGATAAGTACTGTTGGTTCATCCTTTCTTCAGATGTAGAAGATGGAACATCCTAAATGACCAAAGGCTCCACTACCCTCCATGATCGTAAGCGGATGTCGTTACAGGGAACTGGAGTAATGGAGTAAGTGGGCATGTTGGAAGTCTCAAACTGGTGGACTGCTTTATTGTTTGGGTTGGGGTTAGATTGAGCAGGCAATTGTGGTCGTATAGGTGTATTGGGTGCAGCATTGTTCTGGAGTTGCAGTTGCGGCTGCTGATACTGCTAATATGGCTGAGGGTATTGTTGAGGAGGGTATGGTTGATGAGGGAACTGTTGTTGTGGAAACTATTGAGGAAGTTGGCTATGGGAAAACTGGTTTCCTGGATGGAAGCTCCTCCACCCAGGAGACCAAGAATTCTGTTGGTTTGGTGGTTGTGTCCAAGAGTTCCATGAGTTGAAATTTTGCATAGGAGGTTGACAAGGATACTATTGATGGTTGGAATAAGATGAAGGGAATTGTGTATTCATGTGATGCATATTAGTCCAATTATTCATGTTATTCAAAAATGGAAACTAGTCTGGATTCATACCTTGGTTTCAAGGCTGCCAAGGCTTTTTATGGGAAATGAAGTAGGCTGGTTCCACGTCTAGAGTTGATGCCTCCAGAACTTCCTTCGCTTGAGGTAGTGAGGGGCATTCCTTTGTATCATGGTTCAGCTCACAGAGATGACACACTTCTACTTTGTCGAGTGGGAACTCCTTCTGGGGATGTTTCTTCCTACATTTAGGGGAGAATACACCAAGTGTTAGATCCTCTACTGCTTGTTTCTGCTTTTCCCTCAGGACATCTATTTCTGAGGAGATGGAGCTCATCATTTATGTTTTAAAGTTCTCGAGAAGGTTTCCTATTTCTTCCCGGGTAGCTCCTCCATTAGATGACTTTTGTGTTCTGTCAAAGACATCTCGTTCTAATTTATCCCGTTTTTTGTTCCTGGAAGATCCTCTAGAATACCTCTTGCATAATTCAACAATCTTTTCAAAAAATTCCTTTGAGATATCCCCCTTTCCTAGCAAGTTCAACATGTCTAGGAAGTCTTCCCTAATCCCACGAAGTAGGATTATCTTGAGCACATATAACCCCATATTAGTCTGTCCAACTCTCTGCACATTGTACAAAATCCTCTCAAGAAAATATTCCAAGCTCTCTTCGTCCCTTTGTACCATCTTGAACAGTTCTTCTCTTTTATCTTTGGTGTTGCAGTACTCCTGATATTTTTGTAAGAACACCTATTTCATTCAATCCCAGGTGGTGATAGTTCCACCACCCAAGCTCATTAACCAACATAGCACATTATCCTTCAAAGTAGCAAGGAAAAGTTTCAACTTCTGCTCACTGGAAGTGTAATCATAGCTGCGACAGAGGATGTCAAACTCGAGAAGGAATTCATTCAGTTATTCTATGGCTTTTCCATGAAAAGGAGGTAAAACTGATGGTAATATGTTTTTCATGGGGGCTATTCCCTCTGGAAATTGAATGGGGAACTAGAGTGTGTCAACTGTCCCCTCAGGTGGGGGATCATCTTCATTTTGATGATTTTCCCCCATCACCTCTTCATGATCTTCTGGCTCATGTCTGTTATTCATATTTTCTTCTACTCTCTCCTCTCTATGCTTCCACTAATCGTCCCGCTTCTGACGGAACTGTGTCCACTCCTCTTTTGTCACCACCTTCCCGTTAATGTGATAAATCAAGTCTCAGTCATTTGTTCCCACAGTACTAACTCTATCTTCCTCTGTAGGGACACTTGAGGGTGTCGCAGATTCTCCCGTGTTCTCCACTGTGGAAACTGATGCTTCCACCCTGGGAATAATTGGGCTTCTACTGACGAAGGACCCCTGATGACGAGCTCTGGTAGAGGAATTGGTTCTAGCAACCAGATCTTCAATGAATTTTCTTCTTCCCAAGGATATATTTCTTTCAGGACCTCGACCACCTGTAATGTTAGTATTCTAGGGAGTTATGGGGGTTGTAGGAATGTCATGTTGTACCCTTCTCGTATTCATGCAACCCAAAACATGCAAACTTAAAAAATAAAGAAAAATGAATGGATGCAACTACTATGGTGTCTAATAATTATCTTCCCCAACAACGGCACCAAAATGTTGGCACTCTATATGCAAGTTAATTAAATCCAACATACAGAATGTTCACTATAAATTGTCAACCCGGAAAAGTATTTTTATTGCAAAGATAATTTACACTGTCTGTGCTTAAACACTAAGTAGCCGATGTTATTGAATGAACGATCCAACCTATCTGTTCATCCGAACTCTTCCCATAATTAACCTAGTCTAAATTACCTTCCTAAGAATGTGGAATTGTAATTACCTTCCTACAACTTTGATCTAGAAATGAAAGATTCAGGAAATAAACATCTAGACTTAATTTTGCAGAAAGTTAAATCCTAATTTACCAGGCCATATGAGGATCCATTATAACTATCTCAATTTAGCTTAATCTAAGAATCAAAAATGCAGGAATTGAACTCAACAATTATAACTATAAATGGACTGAATTAGCAAAACTCAAGAAAGACGGCAATTGAAAGAAACTAGGGATAACCTTGGTTGTTACAGCTATCACACAAATGCATAAAACCAATTAACTAACACAGTCAACTATCACACCACTCTGCTACAGCTTACAGCAAATGCAATTACTGATCATTCAAGGAAACACACCATGAATCATTACTGTTGTAGCTATTATAAAAGAATGTGTCTACTATAACATCCACACCACACGACAGAAAATATAAATACCTAATTAACTCGAAAATCTCTGTAGGAAGTCAGGCCCAGCCTTCGAACAGAGACATCGGAGACTAACACAAGTTAAAACACATAAATCTGAAGAATCCTGCTCCTTGTATTAGATGATGGAATGAAAGTACAGTCTCTGTCACAGGTTATACAATACGATCAAATTATTTGCCAACCCTTGGCTTTGAATAATTCATAATATTTATACATCAATATTCATAACTTCTACCCACTAATATCGGGAAGCCATGAATATATACAATATTCAGGATGCCCTATTACAATGCGTTGTTACAGCTTTTGTCAAAATAGAAGCAAGGAATATAGGAAGTCTGTTGCACGAGCCAATAATGAAGTAACATAACCCAATTAATAATTACTCCGTCAGTTCTAGCTACGCTTGAATAATGGCACGCTGCTGAGGCCAATTCTGTTGCAGCTTGCGTAGAATGATCTTTGACTGCATTTCACCTACAAATATGGAGTCTGTGGGCATAGCTGAAAATGGATCTTCATCTCTTCTAGAAACCACTTGGCTTGATGCACTTGTATCCTTCACGTCTTGAACAATCTTCATAAAATATCAACTTATTAGCATAATTCAAAAGGTAAAGCCTTGTTTATCACAATCATAAGTATTAATAATATAAAACAATAAGTAATCATACCTATGAGGAATCAGGGCTCCAATGAATGAAGAGCATATGTTTGGTGCATAAAAATGGTATAAGATAAGGAAAAAGAGGTATAGTGAGTGTGGTCAAAAAGGCGGAATTTTTGGGCCCAACACTTCTCTAGGAGAAATGGACAGTATCTAGTACAACATACTAAAATTTGAATATACCAAGTCTATTTGTTGGGCCTTAATGATGGCCTACTCCTCTTTGGCTACCCTAGAAAGATCCACATCCTTCACTATAAACAGATGAAGTGGCTTATAAACCAATCCATCAAGAACTCATCAAGAATTTGTGCTTTTATCAAGAAATGTATCCTTCTCCACTCATAGATGTGATCAAACATATGATTATACTTCTCCTCTCTGAACAAAATCATGATTTCAATGTTAGTCTCATAACGGAATGGTAGTTGGAAATGGTTGTTAGATTTTTTATTATTTAAGCTAGCATTAACTTAGGATCTTAACTAAGACAATAACAAGCACAACAATCAAACACATAAGACAATGAACATAGAGATTTTCCTCAGGGAAACCATTAAGGAGAAAACCCCACAACTTCCTCAGAGATAGAATTAGCACCAAATAGGAAAGCCCCAAAAATAGTAAGATGATATCCCGACAGCAGTAGCCTCTTTCTCTCTAGCCCCAGCAACTTCTTCTTCCTCAGCTATGCGCTACAACTGAGTGTGAGTGAGTGTGTGATAAATAGAGAGGCTCACTCTCTATTTATACTAATTCCTGACTTGACAATGAGTCACTAGGGACAACTTCTCTAGGAGAGTCTAATAACCCTAGTGCCCCGAAACTGCGGGGACTTTAACCCTTGAACAATAGGAGGGTTACCCACAATGACTTGACATGACTTGCTTACATTATAGAACCTCCCGGTAGGAAAATCAGGGCATGACATGACTCAAATACATTACAGACAATTCCTGGAATAAACATTGGGGTACAAGACATAAGATATACAAGTGAATACATTCCGAAGTTACAAATACATCAACACTCCCTCTTAACTAGGAAGCTATTCTTTCGACACAATTTTCAGCACTAGTCTTCTTCTCTGTATCGACTGGATCATCTCGTCATCTTCATCTTCAAGTTGTCTTCATCTTCAAGTCTTCTTCATATTCAAGTCATCATCATCTTCAAGTCTTCTTCATCTTCAATTCATCTTCGTCTTCAAGTCTTCTTCTAAGTCATCTTCTTCTTCAAGTCTTCTTCATCATGGGATCTGGATCATCACGACTACTGGATCAACACTGTATCATCATCAAATATAGATCATCACTTGATCTTGGATCATCATCATCAGTGATATCTCAGAATGGTGCTATCTCTCAATTATTCTCGTCACAGGAAGTTCTACAGAGCCAGCCCTTTTTCATGTTGGTTGTAGGCCTACCCTTCATGTAGGTCTTCAACACTTATATCTGACCCTAAATCAGAATGGCCCACCCAGCTCTTACATTTGACCTCATATTGTCAAAAAGTCACGTCCAGCACTCACATCTGACCTCATCTTGTCAGAAAGGCCCAGCACTCACATATGACCATGTGTAAACACATCGCACCAGAATGGCTCAGCACTTATATTTGACCATGTGCAAACACACCGCATCAAAAGGGCTCTGCACTTATATCGGACCATGTTCAAAAACACCGCATCAAAAGCGCTCTGCACTTACATCTGACCATGTTTGAAAACACCGCATCGGAAGGGCTCTGCACTTACATTTGACCATGTGCAAACACACTGCATTGAAAGGGATCTCAGTCCCAGACTAAGGATTCCTGGTAACTGACCAGGTGCCTCCATTCTCCCAGAGAATTGCATCATCCCTTTTATGTGATCAAGTGGGAACACATCCCTCAATCACATCAGAATGGCCATGCACTCATATCTGATCATGTAAGACTACATCCCACAGTCATATCAGAATGGCCCTCAGTCCCAGACTGATTATTCCTGGTAACTAACCAGGTGCCTCCATTCCAAGAATGGCATTCAGCACTTATATTTGATCATGTAGGAACCAATCCTATAGTCACATTATAATGGCTCAGCACTCACATCTGACATGGAAGGAACCAAATCCTCTCACCATGACAGAATGGCTCAGCCCTTACATCTGACCATGGAAGGAACCTAATCCTCTCACCATGTCAGAATGGCTCTAGGTCTCATCATTTCCCTTTGGAGGGAACCTCGATCTGGAGAACACCAAGCTTCTCCCTGAAGTACTCAAACTTCACTCTAGCCAATGGATTCATCAACACATCAGCTATATGTTCGTCTGTCGCAACATACTGGAGCTTCATTGCTCCTCTCTACACCATATCCCTCATATAGTGATACTTGATCTCGATATGCTTCAACTTGTCATGGAACACCGGGTTCTCCGACAACTTCACACAACTCTGATTATTGCAATATATACAACTAGCATCCAACTGGAGATCAAATAAATCAGACAGTAGCTTTCTTAGCCACACTGCCTCGCAACTAGCTGAACAAGTTGTGACATACTCTGCTTCAGTTGTACTCAATGCCACACAGGACTACTTCCTGCTAAACCAAGAGATCATACCTTATCCCATACTAAAGCAGCATCCTGAAGTGCTCTTCCTATCGATGGCACTGCCTACCCAACCTGAATCAACATAACACTCCAAGTTAATCTTTTGATTTTCCTCGTACTTGAGCCCATAATCAATTGTACCCTTCAGGTACCTCAGAATATGCTTTGTAGCAATCAAGTGAACATGTCTCGGATCTGTCAGGAACTGGCTCAAGGTGTTCACAGCAAAGCAAATATCTGGTCTCATGTTCGTTAGGTACATCAAGGACCCAATCATCTGATGATACATCGTAGCATCAACCGCTTATGATGAAGCATCACTCAATAGCTTCAGGTTCAATGCCATGGGTATGGTTATGGCCTTGCAGTCCATCATCCCAAATCTCTTCAGAATATCTACTGCATACTTCCCTTGTCCAACGAATATTCCATCCGCATTCTGCCACACCTCCATGCCTAATAAATAGTGCATCATACCCAAGTCTTTCATTTCAAAATCAGCAGCAAGTTTCCTCTTTGTATCAGCAATCAACCCATCCATACCTATTACAAATAGATCATCGACACACAGTAGGAGTATCACTGGGTTGCTATCTTCAACCTAGTAGTAAAGGTTGGAATCTGCTTTATTCTTGGTAAAGCCCAAACTAGATAGATAGCCATCAATTCTACTGTACCATGTCCTGGGTGCCTATTTCAAATCGTACGTGTATTTATTCAATATACACACATGAGACTCCCTGTCATGTGTCTCAAAACCGAGTGGCTACTCCACATACACTTCCTCTTCCACTACACCATTCAAGAAAGCAGTTTTGACATCCATCTGGTGTATCTTCCATTTCATCACTACAACCAGAGCAAGTATTGATCTAATGGAAGTGTATTTGGATATAGGTGCAAAAGTTTCTTCATAATATATTCCTTGTTTCTCGGAGAAGCCAGGAGCCACGAATCTTGCTTTATATTTCTCTATGTTGCCACCTGCAGCATGCTTGATCTTGTAGATCCATTTGGAAGTTACAATGGAATTCCCTTCTGGTCTTGGGAAAACATCCCAAACATCATTCTTCATGATCGATTGATACTCTTCGATCATAGCCTCCTTCCATTCTTTCCTTTCTGTCGCTTCTTCATAGTTGGAAGGTTCTTTATCAATAATGTCACATAGCAAGGCTACATAACTGGAGCAAGACCTAGTTCTCTTTCTTCCTCTATGTGTTTCATCTTAATCTCCATATCTTTCTGCACCTTGGATAATTTCATGTACCCAAGCAAGTTTCCTCTTGTGAGGATTCTTATCCTGAGGTGGATCCATAGGTTCTTGAGGTTCTTCTAATTCTCGATCTTCTTCTTGAATTTTTTCATTCATGGTTGTATCATGAATTATGGGTGCTTCTGTTTCTTCAGATTCTTCAGCTGGTCTCTTCCTAGATTTGATGTAGACTGAATCTTCGTCAAATGTTACATCTCTGTTGATGTCAATCTTCTTGAACCCTGGGAAGTATATTTTGTAAGCCTTCGAGATTTCAGAGTATCCCACAAATATACCCTTCTTTCCTGAAGGATCTAACTTCGTCCTCTTTTCTTTCGGAATGTGTATGTATACAAGAGAGATGAATATTCTGAGATTGCTGAATTCTGGTTTCTTTCTAGAGAAGACTTCTTCAGGTGTCTTGTTTTCGAGTACTCTATGTGGAGTACGGTTTTGTACATACACCATTGTTCTGGTAGATTCTTCCCATAGATGCATGGGAAGATCTTGATCATGAAGCATGGCCCTTGCTGCTTCCATGATCATTCTATTATTTCTTTTTGCAATCCCATTCTGTTGTGGATTATATGGAGTGGATAACTCCCTCTTAATCCCTGAGTCTTTGCATAGCTCTTTGAATTCATTTGATGTGAATTCTCCACCATTATCTGATCGAAAGGTATTGATCTTATTTTCTGTGTGATTCTCGATCAAGGCTTTGAATTCCTTGAACTTGCTGAATACTTCATCTTTGTTCTTCATAAAGTATATCCATGTTTTTCTAGAAAAATCATCAATAAAAGAAACATGGTATACATACCCGCTTAGTGAAATGGATGACATTGGACCGCATACATCGAAGTGGATGATTTCCAATATTCCTTTTGCCTTGCTCTCGCTGCTTGGGAATATGTTCTTTGTGTTCTTCCCATTCGCACATCCTTTGCATACACCTTCATGTTTTGTCTACATTTTTGGGAGACCTTCAACAGCTTTGCTTGCAAGTGGTAGTGCTCTGTAATGCACATGTGCAAGCCTACTATGCCAAAGCTCATTTGGTTCTACCAAGTCATGAACCAAAGCTTGTTCTGGTTTTCCCTTCAATTTGTATAGTCCTCCTTCTTGTTCCCCAATCACTATTGCATCATCGAAAGACTTTCCCTTTGGCCACATGAGGACTTGACCATCTACAAATGCAACCCTCATTGCTTTTGCATCCAATGCAGATATGAAGAGGAGGTTCTTATTTATTCCAGGTACAAACAATACATATTTCATCTTTATAGACTTTCCAGAGTCTAGCTTGTATGAGGATTCACCACTACCTTTTATTGGATACTGGTAGTCATCTCTGAGTTTCACCTTGTGAGGTGATTTATGTTCAAATAATTTCACAAAGGATTCCTTGAATCCTGTCATATGTTTGGAAGCACCACTGTCTATAAGCCAATCATTGCTGCCATGTGTGATAGTTCCCGTGAGAGCAGAAATCAGAACATATTCTTCATCACTTGAATAATCATCACTATCTTGTCTATTTCTCTTTGTGGAAGGTTCATCATCCTCTCCAGTATGAGCATGATGTCTTCTCTTATTTCCCTTGTTCTTGTGAGAGCTACTTTTGTTTCTAGGAAAATCTCTAGCAAAGTGTCCTCTTTCATCACATGTATAGCAAATTTACTTAGACCTATCTCTAGGCTTTCGAAAGTTATTACTTTGGTGAGAGTGCTTACCTCTGTGGTGGTTAGATCTGGTTTTCTTGGATTGTACTGTGAGAGCTTGATCTTCACTTCCCATCTTTTCTTCTCGAGCTGTTATCCGAGTTTCTTCTTGAGAGAATTCTTCCCATAGTCTATTGAACTTGACTAACTTCTTTCTGGCACAGATCCCTTGAATGAAAGAGTCCCATGTCCTAGGGAGACCATTCAAGGTGGTCATTACAATATCTGCATTCTCCACTTCTTCATCTACTGCTTCAAGTTTTTCTTTGATCTGGGAGACCCTTGTGAAGTATGACTGTATGGTCTCCGCATTCTAGATCTTCACATTCTTTAATTGGTTCCTCAAGGTCATCTTCTGGTTTATGTTCTTTCCTTCAAACAGTTTGGTTAGGGCATCAAACATAGCTTTAGGTGTCTTTAGGGAGGACACATGTGG
This sequence comes from Pseudotsuga menziesii, assembly GCA_001517045.1. Classification (NCBI taxonomy): domain Eukaryota; kingdom Viridiplantae; phylum Streptophyta; class Pinopsida; order Pinales; family Pinaceae; genus Pseudotsuga; species Pseudotsuga menziesii. The sequence continues at coordinate 397,389 of LPNX010971676.1, read as the reverse complement.
TATGAGGTCATCCTTGATTGAATTAGCAATAATCCTCTTAGTCGTAACCAACTTATTCTTGTGTAAGGCCTTAGCCTCATCTCCCTCTGGAACTAGAATCTCCTCATTGATGTAGGAGTCTAACTCATTTTCTTCCAGGACCAGGGAGATCCTATACTTCCAAGCTCAGAAGTTATCAGCTCCCTCAAGCTTTTCATCAAGCTTGGTATGATGAGACATATTAACTAAGAACCTATTGAGGCCTGAAAATTCACAGGCAACAACAGCAAGGGATTCTCCCCAGTCAACGTTCCCAACTAGCCCGTGACTGTTTGGTATGGGGAATCCGTCCGGTTTGCGTTCGGCTACCGTAGGTCAAATAACAAAAGGGTTTACCGGTTGCGGCCTGGTCCACCGTGTATTTTTTTTATTTTTTGACTTAAGTATGAAATGCACGTGCCTAATTAATAATGTAGGGTGATAAAGATGCAAAGAGTAGTCACAATGTGATGCACAGGTTCTTACCTCTCATCTTAGAACTCACAAGCATCCAAATCATATATGTGCAATAAAATACGATACTAACTAAACTATCTCTAGAGAGCTGGATATTAATTCATGAGTAATGCAATATTGTTTGTGTGTTATGGCAAATCACAGTTCTTATAACCAAACATACAGACACGAATAAAAGTATATATGATAAGATAGCTCATCAACAATTAAACTCCCATTACTCATAGTGGAAAAAAGACATCATAAAGGTACTGAAGAACATTCAGACAAGAACATAGGTTCAGGAAATTAGAACACTCTTACAGCTAATGAGACACAGCTGAAAATGAAATAGTTCACATTCAACATTGCTCATTTAATCACATTGATATATTCCACATAGCACTTCCTCCAACAGGCAAAATTTGCAATCTATGGTTGTAAAATGAAATAGTTCCTCTTACAAGCATTAAGTTACAAGATTTTTCCCGAGAAAAATCCCCCTGTCAGTTCTAGCTTTCAAATATTTAAACTAAAACAGCCTACCGCTTGGGCTACCCCCAAACGTACGACCTTTCGGTCTCTCAAAACGCTTCATCTTCCCATTTTATTTTTTGTACACATTCATGATTTGATTAGTAACTGATCAATATTTCGGGTCTATGCCTTTGTCGCTATTCACTTTGTATTTTCCTTTGTTTGTCCTTCTTGCAATCCTGTTGGCCACGGTTCGACCTTTTCCAAAAAACGCCCCGCTATGCCTTCGCGCCACTGTAATCTGAAAAGTCCTTTGAGCCCACCTATGATTCATCAAAGTGTATCATTCACTAGGATTACATTCTAAAACAAAACTTCAAATTATATCAATCAAATGGCTACTCAACACGAAATATCCTGCGTTGCATTACTGCTAACACGGCAGGGTAGACTTATCCACAGCCGCATAGGCGGGCCTAACAGGCGATGAGTGCTGCGAAATGCTTAAGCACGTCGGAGTCGAAAAAGTTAAGACTTAAGCTGCAGGCAGGAAAACTTCAAATCGGCAGTCGGAAGGACAACGACATCGGAAAAAAAGTGATTCGCACAGCTGCAACGGTGAAAAGAAAAAGACTACGGACAAGCGACCTTCATCGGCAGCGGAGCGCTTTTCACTTCGGGTGCTTAGCTGGTTTGAGAGCCGCAATGGCAGAGGATCAAAAGGTTATAACCATGCGACACGAATCGGAGGGCGGAGCGTTTTACACTTTGGGTGCCTAGCCACTTTGGGAGCCGCAACGGTGGAAGATCAAAAGGTTATAGCCATGCAACACGAATCGGAGGGTGGATCGTTTTACACTTCGGGTGCCTAGCTACTTTGGGAGCTGCAACGGCGGAAGCAAAAAGGACAACAGCCTCCGATCTGAGTGACAAAAAACTTTAAATTTGGCAGCGATTGAAAATGTTTCTCCTATGAAACAGCGTTTTGCAAAGGACAAAAGGCGTGACCCATTTTCAACACAAACTCTAAATCTGCGATCTACAACAATTCAAAACATGAGACAATTCCAAACATGAGAAATTTCTAAAAACTAGGACGAAAGATAATCTTAAAAAAGAAACCATCAAAATTCAAGCATGACCAAAAGGTTCAAGGATCCAAACAGTTAAAAACCACGCTAAATCATGAGGAGGGGACCAAAATTTTAAGAAAATTGGGGAAAACAGTTGCAGCTGCAACAATTGGTGACTACCTGGTGGACCTAGATCTCTGGACAATTTCCTCCTTAAGTAACAGACTGTTTAACAATAAAAACAATCATGTTGAATTCTTTTAGATATATGGATTTCCCAAATGGAAGATATATGAACTTTGAATCATTGAGGGTAGTCCAATTAGGAAAATGGAAACCAAGATTTTAAAGTCAAGATAACTCTTTCGAGGCCAAAAATATGAGTTTCATTTTTTCATCTGTCTTCGGGCAGCTTCCTGCTTGGACACCACAGGATCGTAACATATGGTAAACAGAAATATTCATTTGTTCCTCATTCCCATGCCATCTTGTACCTTTGTTGTTCTTTTGGACTTTTTGTCCTGCTGAGTCCTCCTCATGCCTTTCTTTCCGAATTTTTTATTCAGGTTCCTCTATCCATAGTGTCCTTTTGTGTGAGAGATGTATGTAATTTTCAGCTCACGGACGGAGAGGAACTTTTGGCAATTTTATACTCATGTGATTTAGTACTTTGTTTTGATACATATTGCTTTCTTAGGAGTTTTGACTCTTCTTATCCTTTTGGCTTTCAATTCTTGGCATGGGATCATTTATATATAATATACTGTTTACCCTGCTTCCTTCCATGGATCTTTTGCTGTCACCCCCTAGGACATTTTAAGTGTGAGATGGATGGAGCCTCGAAATAGTATTCTGGACCTTTTGATCTTGAGTTACTTTACAGGGATTTAGCGGGACTTCAATGCGTTCATAGCCATTTAGGAAAACTGCTAAACTAGAAGAAATTCTATCAGGTAAAACCATAATACACAGTCTTATAATCAAGGATTTTAGTTAGTCCAGAGTTCTAATGCTCTCCATGCAACCAAAGCTTGCTTCTTTTATTGAAATCAAACAGAAAATCTAAACTAAAACAAAACTAAACCTCATGACTCAAAGACTAAAAAAAAACGGCCAAGCCAGATTATTTATATACAAGATAGAAGAAACAAACAAAACTCGGGAAAAATAAGGCTTGAGAACCAAACCATTTACTAGTAATTTCTCTTCCCACCCTTGTAGATCTTGCAAGTTATAAGTAGAAGGGCCAAGATTTGCCGCAATCTGAAAAGGACCTACCCACAACTGTTGGAACTTCGTATGTTTCCCTTTCTCATCATGGGGGTGATCCCATTTGAGGACCAAATCTCCTACCTCAAAGTCTTTGGTTCCTGCCTTATGTTTTTCGAACCATCTCTTTATCACCTCTTGTTGTTGCTTAAAGCGCTTTCTGGCTTTAGATCGAGCTTCTTCCACTTTCAGGAGATTATATATCCTTATTTGCAAAACTTCATCATCCGACCCTCGAGACTCTTGAGCTATTATGGAAGAAGGTAGCATGATATTGGGAGGAAGAATGGCTTCTTTACCATACACAAGGGTATATAGAGACACTCCTATCGAAGACTTGGGGGTGACTCTATCAACCCAAAGGGCGTTTGGTAGTGTTGAGTGCCAACTCCTCTGGTTTTCTATTACAATCTTCTTTAAAATTCTAATCAGATTTTTGTTAGAGGATTCAGCCAAGCCATTTCCTTGTGGATAGTAATTAGCAGAATAATGCAATTTTATCCCTTTATCATGAGTGAAAGTAGTTAATTTAATGGATGAAAATTAAGTAGCCATTAGAGAGAATTTGAGGTCAAAAATGGGCCTCCTAAGAGATGTACTACAAAAAGA